>VXBS01007109.1:7824-20113 GCA_013400255.1 Sitta europaea
CAGCCCCCATTCCCAAACTCCTAGCCCCCATTCCCAAACTCCTGGCCCCCATTCCCAAACTCCTGGTCCTGCATTTCCAGATTCCAGGCCCCCATTCCCAGATTCCTGTCCCTGTGCATTCCCAAACCCCTGGCCCCCATTCCCAGATTCCCAGCCCCTATTCCCAAATTCCTGGCCCCTATTCCCTAACTCCTGGTCCTGCATTTCCAGATTCCAGGCCCCCATTCCCAAACTCCCGGCCCCCATTCCCAGATTCCTGTCCTTGTGCATTCCCAAACTCCCGGCCCCCATTCCCAAACCCCCGGCCGGCATTCCCGGATTCTGGGCCGGCATTCCCGGGTGGAATGCTGCTCACCAGGACGCTGCTGTCGCGGGGGTTGCTGGCCAGGCTCAGGCCCAGCCTCATGTTGTCCTTGCGCTCCGAGACGTTGGACAGCGTCACCCGCCCTGCGGACACAGAGGGGCCGGGATCGCCGACATTCCAGGGAAATCTCCGGGTCCCCCCCCCAGAACCTCCAGAGCAACCAGGAATGTTCCCTGGAATCTCCGGAGTAACCGGGAATTGTGTGGCAGAGAGGAGTTCTGGGGAATTTGGAAAGGTGGGAATTGGGTTTTTTCCTGCATGGGCAGCCAAGGAAGGAAAATCTTTTGGGAATGAGGATTGGGGATCAGCGACATTCCCAGGGAATCTGGAATGACCCCTGGAATCTCCAGAGCAACTGGGAATGTTCCCTGGAATCTCTGGAGCAACTGGGAATTGTGTGGTAGAGAAGGGTAACTCCAGGATTTGGGGATTTTGGGAAGGTGGGAAAAAAATTGGGAAAATCGGGGTTTTTTCCTGGATGAACAACTGAGGAAGGAAAATTTTTTTGGGATTGAGGCTGGGAGGGAGCTGGAATTCCCTTGGAGGGCTCAGCTCCTCCTCCTGGATTCCCAGGCCAGGGAATCCTTGTTTATTCCATGGCACTGCCCAGAAATTGGGAACAACCCTGTGAATCCCAAACCCCACTGAGCCGTGCCCCAAATCCCAATCCAAGCATTCCTCTGGAAAACACAGCTCCCTCTTTGGGAAGCAAACCGGGAATCGTGGGATAATTTGGGACAGAAAGAATTCCAAACCCACCAGGGTCACCTTCCCAGGGCGCTCCAAGCCCATCCAACCCATCCTTGGACACTTCCCAGGGGTTTCTCTGGGAATCCCACCTCCGCAGGGAGGATTTTTTCCCCCCAGATCCCGTTTTTTTCCCGGGGATAATTTGGGATGTACCCAGGTTGAGCTTGGTGCAGTTGCCGTGGCCCTCACTGGGCACCGGGCACTTGTAGACGTCTCCGGTTTTCTGCTGCCCGTTGGATTCGTACGGAGCTCCCACCACCAGCCTGCGGAAAACACGGATCCGTCAGCACCGGGACAACGGGAATCCCCTGGGGAAGAGGGATTCCTTGCTCAGCTGCAATTCCCTGATTTGGGAGCGGGTCCCAAGCTCGGTGGTGCTCCCAGTCTCCGTCTCTTCCAGCTGGAACGGGATAAAGGTGGGAAGGTGACTCCGGCACTGGGAATTCTGGGATGCGTTCCAAGGAATGGGGACCAGGCAGGCAAGGAAGGCTGGGAGCCCATTGGAAGCGCTGGGAGCTGCTCCAGGAGGGGCCAAATTCCTGGGAATTGGCCCAGGTGCCCGTGGATGGACCCTCCTGGCCATTGCCCGTGGAGGAGCCTTTCCCTAGGGAATGGTTTGGGATGGAAGGGAGCGGGAGGAGCAGCTCATCCCAACCCCGGCCACGGGCAGGGACACCTGCAGGACATTCCAAGGACATTCCCAGGAAATGGATGTGGAGACACCTGCAGGACATTCCCAGGACATGGACACACCTCCACTGCATTCCAAGGACTTGGATATGGAGACACCTCCCCTATCATTCCAAGAACATTCCCAGGAAATGGATTCAGGATTCCAGCAGAACCAGAAGGAATAACAAGGAGCTCTTCCAGAAAATCCCACTGGGATCCACAAGGAATTTCCCCTAGGAAAATCCCGGAAAAGGGAATTTCCTCCAACCCGACAGCCCTGAGCTGAACATTGGGATCTCCGGTGCTGGGTGAGGAAACTGGGAAGGAATTTTCCCCAAGAAAATCTTGGAAAAGGGAATTTGCTCCAAGCTGGGAGCTGAGCCTTGGGATGTCCAGAGGAGGGAAGGAATTTTCCCCAGGAAAAACCTGGAGAAGGGAATTTGCTCCAAGCTGGAGTTGTTCCAAACACTGGAAACCGAACCTTGGGATCACCAGTGGAGGGAAGAAATTTTCCCCAAGAAAACCTTGGAAAAGGGAATTTGCTCCAAGCTGGGGTTGCTCCGAACACCAGGAGCAGAACTTTGGGATCTCCAGCGGACACCGGGAATTTCTTCCTCTCTCCAAAAGGAGGGAGCTGCTAAATCCCACCCCCAGCACGGACACCGACTCCCAGTCGGGATATTCCTGGCACATCCAAACATTTTTCCCACTTTTTCCTCAACCACAACAATCCAACCCCACCAAAAAAAAAAGCAGGAAGAGCGCAGGACCTAAGGAATCCATCCCTTCCTTCCAGACTATCCCAAAAATCCTCGGCACCGCGAGCTCCCAAAATAAATGGGATTTTTTTTGGGTTTTTTTTTTTTTAAGCTTCCCAAAAAAATCCCATGGATGCAACCGTCCCAGTCTGGATCTCCAGATAAACCGGAGCTCTTTTGTTCGGCAGGGCCCTTCCCAGCAGCTGGAAAAGCCACGGGACAGCTGTTCCCTGTTAAAACCGGGAATTGTCATTCCTTAAAAATGTTGCCGCTCCAAAGACAAACATCCCACTCTTTTCTCCCGAGTCGCTCACCCAAGGAGAAGCTCCCGAATCCAAGGATTCCCGGGGAAATGCTTCCTGTCTTACGGCTCTGTGTGGGAATTCACGGTGGGAAAATCGTCTCCAGCTGGAAAATCTGGGATTTTTTTTGGGGGGGGGGCGGAATTTGCGAGGTTTCCCGAGGTTCTCCCACGTTGGGTGTGGAGAGGAGGGAAAAGGTGGAAAACAGGGAATGGGAAAACCGCGAGGATGAGGAGGAATAGAAGTGGAGGCTCCTGGGAAAACAAGTATTTGTAATTCCCAAATCCCAAAGAATTCCAGATAAAGAGAATTTAACAAATTCCTGGGAGCAGCTCCAGCTCGATGCTCCCCTCATCCCACAGGAAATTTTTTTGGAATTTGCGAGTTTTCCCAAGGTTCTCCTGCATTGGGTGTGGAAAGGAAGGAAAAGGGGGAAGCTTTGGGAAAATGGGAAAACCTCGAGGATGAGGAATAGAAGTGGAGGCTCCTGGGAAAATTAGGATTTGCAATTCCCAAATCCCAAAGAATTCCAGATAAAGAGAATTTAACAAATTCCTGGGAGCAGCTCCAGCTCGATGCTCCCCTCATCCCACAGGAAATCCTCTTGGAGACTTTTCCATGGATCAACATTCCCATATTCCCACGCTCACACCACCCATCCATCAATATTCCCAAAAAAATCCAGCCGGATTTGGGGTCGGCTCATCCCTTTGGGATGATGAGGCAAACCCCCCCATTCCCCAATTCCAGGAGCTCCAAGGAAACCCAAACATTCCCAGGTTTTTTTTTTGCCATGGATGCAGCTCCCGAAGCTGGAATTCTTGCCTCCCGAAAAACCAATGGAATTGTTTTCCCTTTTCAGTTCAGCGGGAATGATTCATCAGCCGGAGCTGTCAAATCCTCATGGAAACTTGGCAGCCTGGGAAAAGGCTTTTCCAGCTGTTTGGAAGGGGATTTTAGGGATGCTGCTCCACTCTTCCTTTACTTGGAAACTCGGGATAGAAATCCTGGATTTTTCCCCCCCACCCCCTTTAAAAAAAAAAAAAAATCAGGGATTTGGGATGAGCCAAATCCCCCGAATATCCAAATAATCCAGCTCATCCCAAGAAAACTGGAGCATCCTGCCATAAAAGGGAGGCATTCCCGGATTTTTCCAGGATTTCCCCCTCCACGCAGCCTGGGATTGTCCCAAATATCCCGATTTTTTCCCTGGATTCCCAAGGGGGAAGCGGCTCCACAGCTGTGCCAAAAAAAAAAACTTTGGAAGCAAATCAGAGCCAAACAATTCCTGCCTCGCCTGCTCCCGGAGAAAACAAAGGGAAAAATAAAAACCATTTTCCACTTTTCCAGACTTTTCAAGGAACCACCCAGGCTCATGGAAGCGCATCCCAAAAAGCGGGAAAACCCACAAGGAAAAATCCACGAGTTAAAAATGAATCCCGGAGGGATTGAGTGGGAAAAGCTCCGAGCTGGCTGAGGATGGATTTTGAACTTCCATCCCAAAAAAACCAAGGAGAGGAAAAGCAGGAATTATCCCAGGAGCTCCAGTTGTGCTCGCTGAGCAAATTCCCACCCCGATTCCCGGTTTTCTGGGAGTCACAAGGCTCAAAAAAATCTGGGAATTCTGGAATGGTTTGGGTGGGAAAACTCTCCCAGCTCATCCCATTCCAGCCCTGAGGCTCCTGGATATTCCCGAAGGGAAAAGGAGGAGGGGGAAAAAAAAAAAAAATAGGGAAAAATCCTCTGGCTGGACTGGAAGCCAGGATTGTGCTGATCTGGAAAAACGCTTCCCGGGGTTTCTGTTTCCCAGCTCCTGCCAGAGGTTTTCTTGGCTGGAATGTTTGGGTGGAAGCGCAGAGAATTCCAGAATGTCTGGAGCCCCACAGCCCACCCTGTTCCCGGGGTTTTGGGGGGATTTTCCCTCTTTTCGTTCCCAAGAAAATCCTGGAGTGGTTTGGGAATCGTGGGATTCCAGACCCACTTCCAGAGGTTGCTCCCAGCTGGATTTGAATATTCCAAGGATGGGATGGGGAAAAAAAAATCTGGGAATCAGCGGTGCTTCCGAGGGAGAAGGGAATGTTTGGGATCAGAGTTTCCCTTTGGAAATGTGGGATACAAGGTTGGGATAGGGAAATCTCCCCAGGAGCATCCAGCATCCCAAAAATTCTGGGAATCATGTTCGGGGTGCCCCACTCCAGGATTCCTTGGAAAAGGAGCTCCGGGATGCTCCCAGGGAGGAATTTTGGGATCAGAGCTTCCCTTTGGACACGTGGGATACAAAGTTGGGATAGGGAAGGGCCCCTGCATCCCAAAAACTCCAGGAATGGGGCTCCCCCCTCCAGCATTCCTTGGAAAAGGGGCTCCGGGATGTTCCCAGCCACAGCCCCTGGAATGCTGGGAAGAAACCTGGAAAACACCTGGAAGGGGGAGGTGAAAGCTGAAGGGAATTTTTTCCCTTTTTTTCCCCCCTGCTCTTGGACCTCCAGGAAGATCCTTCCCAAAATTCCAGGAGATTCCAGGTTTTGTTTGCCACAAACATCCAGGAGCCGCCGTTCCCGTGGGAGCATCCGGGTTTTAAGGGATCCCATTTATGGGAATGATTCCCAAAGAAATCCACGCACAGCAGCCTGCCTGGATTTGGGATTCAGATCCCCTCCATCCTCCCAGGAATTCCCTCTCCTTATCCCAAAATTCCTTCCAGGTCGTTTTGTCCCAGCAGTGCAGGGAGCTCCAATTTTCCCAATTTTTTTCCCATTTTTCCCATTTTTCCCAAAGCCCCCCAGTCTGAACAGCGGGAATGCCCCGATCCCACAATTCCAGGTCCCCCTTTCCAGGAGCTGCCATCCCACGGAGTTTTTTTGGGATGAATTCCAGGCACCTGCTGTCAACTTTTCCATTCCCACTCGGAGAAGGCCCCTCCAGCTCCATGGAAAAGATGGAAAAAAGCGTGGAAAGGGAGCTCTGGAAACCCCTCCCGGCTCTGGAAACTCAAATCCCACATGGATGAGCTTTTCCAGCATTAAATATCCAAGAGGAATTTTTTTTAATAACCCAGACTTTTTTTTTTTTTTTCCCCTCCCCCACGGATTTTTTGGGATGCACTTCCACGAGTCCGGGTGGTCCCTTGAAAATCTTGGGAAAAAAAAAAAGGGGGGGGGAAATTCCCGATTGTCCAAAAAAAAAAAACACCTGGAAAGATCAAACCTGTTTGGAGCCGCTCCAATATTCCTTTAGAAAAGCATGGAAAAAAAACTCATCAACGCGAAATTCTTGGAATCCGTTCCCAAACAATTCCCGGCAGCCAAAAGCAGCATTAAAAGGCTCAGACGGAGGGAGAGGCGCCAAAATCCTCGGATTCCGCGCTTGGAATTTGGCAGCTGGCTTGGAATCCAGCCGGGGTCCTGAGAGGAGCGCGGAGCCGCTGCCGAATTCCAGGGGATTTTGTGGAATTCTGCTAGGATGGGGTCGGGAGATGCTCGGCAGGAGTTGGGGGTCTCAGAGCATTCCCGTTGTTTGTGTGTCCTGGAATTCTGATCCGGGTCCGGGAATTCTTACTCAGCTCCCAGAATTCTTATCCAGCCCCTGGAATTCTTATCCAACTCCTGGAATTCTGATCCAGACCCCGGAATTCTGAGCCAGGTCCCTGGAATAATTATCCAACCCCTGGAATTCTGATCCAGACCCCTGGAATTCTGATCCAGACCCCTGGAATAATTATCCAGCCCCTGGAATTCTTATCCAACCCCTGGAATTCTGATCCAGCCCCTGGAATTCTGAGCCAGGTCCCTGGAATAATTATCCAGCCCCTGGAATTCCTATCAGAATCCTGGGATAATAATTCAGTTTCTGGAATTCTTATCCAGCCCCTGGGATAATTACTCAGCCCCCGGAATTTCGATCCAGACCCTGGAATTGTTACCCAGCTCCCTGGAATTCTTATCCAGACCCTGGAATTCTGATCCAGCCCCCTGGAATTCTGATCCAGCTCCCTGGAATAATTACTCAGCTCCCAGAATTCTAACCCAGCTCCCAGAATTCTTATCCAACCCCTGGAATTATTACTCAGCTCCTGGAATTCTAACCCAGCCCCTGGAATTCTTTTCCAGCTGTTCCAGGCTCCGAGGAATCGGGATCCAGCCAGGACACCCCGTCCATCCCCACCCTTCCCAAATTCCCAAAAATCCCCTTATCCCACCGAAAATTCCTTTTTTTTTTTTTTTTCCCAGGAAAACTTCCTCCATTCAGCAGCTCATCCCGGCTCAGCAATTCCAGGGAAACTCTGGAGGAGGTTTGGGGTGGGTGGGCGGAATTCCCGGCGGAATTCCCGGCGGAATTCCCGTTTTCCCGGAGCCCCGCTCACCATTTCTTCCCGCCGATGTCGTGCTGCTGCACCGTGTATCCAAAAAAAGATTCCCTGGATCCCGCGATGATCTGGGGCCTGGCGGTGTCGATGTTGAAGGAATTCCCGAATCCTGGGGGGGAAAAACGGGAAGGATCCGTCAGCCAAAAAAAAAAAAACCCAAAAACCCTCGGAATTCCCAGATTTCCCAAGCCGTGGAATGATTCCGATCCCAGCCCCGCTCCTGCTTGGATTCCAGAGGCGATTCCAGACCTCGCCCATCCCGGAAAAAGCTGCTCCCAAATTTTTTTTGAGGAGCTCTGGGGATGGTTTGATCCCATTCCCATTCCCAGCCCAGCCAGGATGGGAATTCCAAAGCATTCCAGCCCCACCTCGCCCGCAGCTTCCCAAAATTCCGCTCCCCATCCCGGAGATCCCAGGGAACCTCCAGCCCTCGGGGTGGAGCTTATTTGGGATTCAGAATTCCCGGAATTCCCAGCCCTCCTCAGCAGCTCATCCCGGGAATTCCCTGCAGGCAGGACGGGAATGGAGCTCCTGGAATCCAGGGATGAGCCGGGCTGGATTTGGTCACTTCCCTGGGAATCACGGGATGGGATCCATGGGAAAGGGATCCCGGCCATTCCCGAGGGTTTTCCCAAGGATCCAGAGCTGGAATTCCCATTCCCTGGGAGGAGCAGGAGCTGAGCAGAGGCAGCTCCAGAGGGGGAATCCCCAAGGATGGAATTCCACCAGGGACAGAGAGATTTTTGGGATGAGTCCTCTCCCTGTTTTCCTCTGGAAAACGCCGCTTCCCACAGAAAAGCAGGAGCAGGATCCCTGTCCAAGGCATCCCAGAATTCCGGGATCCTCACAGGGGACAAATTCCAGAGGAATTTCCTGTCCCTGGAGCAAAATTTGGGGAATTCTCCTCCCTGTGCCAGCAGCCAGATCCAGGTGGGAAATCGGGAAATCAGGAATCCCCCCCCTCAAGGAGCGGGAATTTTGGGAATGCTGGAGATGCACAGCCCAAATTCCAGGATTGGATTCCCTGAATCCAGCTGGGTGCTTCATCCCAAGGAAAAAAAAAAATTGGAATCCTCCCCCAGGCCAGGGACGGGAGGCTCCGTTTGGAATTTCTCGGGATATAAAAGGAGGGAAAAAAACCCCAAAAAAACCAGTTTGGGAATGTTTTGGCCAGACAGGAATGTCGGAGATCCAGGGAATGTTTGGAATTCTGGGAAGAAATCCGCAGCGGGAGCAGGGAATGGCTGGATCCGGCCACGGATTCCGGGGAGAAGGAAATTCCAAAAGCTCCAGGAAGGAATTTTAGAAAGTTGGGAATAAAAAAACCTCGGGAGTCTGGGATGGGAGCCAGGATATTTCGCGGAGCCTTGACCTCGTTTCACATCCCAAAGAAACGAAAACCTCGGGAGAGAGGGAAGCTGGGATCGGCCGGGGAATGCTGGGAGAGGGGAAGGGCAGAACCAGAGGGAATTCGGGGAATTTTGGGATTCCCAGAAAAAAAAAATTCCAAGATCCGGGAGAGTCTTGGGTGCAGAGGAAAGGTTGGGAAGGGCGGGATGGATTTTCCTCCTGGTTTTCCGGGATTTTGTACTGAAAAACTGAGGAAATTTTGGGAATGGGAACACCGGGATAAATTGGAGAATCCCATTCCGTGGTTTAGGATAAAATTCCGGGAAAGGAACAACAAAAAAAATCCCTCGAAATAAAAGGGAAACATTCCATGGAAATGTGGGAAAACAAAGCTGGAATCCCAGGGAAGCAAAAAATCCAGGAGAGAGAATTCCAAGGAATGGATGGAACCTCAAAACTCCGACAAAAAGAAAGGAATAAAATAAATATTGGGAATATTCCGACCGGGAATTTTTCCTGCTGGGAATGGCGCCGTTGTCCCAGAAAACTCCAGGTTTTCCTTGGAATTCCGAGGGCAGGAAGCCTCGAATTCCTCCTTTTCTTTGGAGCATCCAAACTTTTGATTCTTGTCGGGAAAAATGTTGGGAAAACAAGAAAAAACTTCGGGAAAGAAGAATGGGAATAAAATCCATCCACCCAAAAATCGGGATAAAAAATTCTGGGATGGGGATGATTCCAAAGGCTCCGGCACCAGGTGGGGAAACTGGGGAAAAAAGGGGGGGAAACTGGGAAAAAAAACTGGGAAAAAAGGGAGGGGGAAAGGGGGAAAAGTGGGAAATTCCTTGGGATTCCCAGATGGAAAAGGAACTCTGGGAAGTGCCTGGAAATTTTCCCGGTATTCCCGACCCTGTTTCTATTTCCATGGAAATTCGGCGCTGGATTTTGCTGCCTTTGCTCCAAAGTTCTCTGATTCCCCTGGAAGAATATCCCGGTTTTTCTTGGAATGTCGGGAAAAATCCCGGTTTTTTTCCCCCTGGTTTCCAGCAGGGAAAAATTCCTGGAGAGGGAAAATTGAGCTGAACAAGGAAAACTTTTTAAAGGATAAAGAGATTTGGGGGAAAAATTCCGGGAAGCAGCAGGGTGGGTTGGAATTCCCGGGAATCCAAGGGAATGCTGGCAGCTCCAAGTTTTCCTCTCCAAGTCAGATTTTAGGGAAAATCCCGGGATTTGGATGGGAAGGCCTGGAATTCTGGGGAGGAACAGAAGCTCAGAAATCCCAGGACATTCCTGGTTTCCCACAAAATCCCCGGGAAAAGGCTCCGGCGGGATTTGTGCTTCCGGAATTCCCAGAAAATCCCTGGATGCAGAAATATCCAAGGGCACAAAAAGTCGGGAATGGAAATCGCTGTGGGCACAAAAATCTGGAGGGAGAAAATTCCAGAGGCAGAAACTCCCGAGGGTGGAAATCCCTGTGGGAACATCCATGGATTGGGGAAAAACCGGGAGAGAGGAGGGAAAAACTGGGAATGTTTCACCCTAAGGAGAAAATTCCGGGATTGTTCCCACACATCCCAAGGCAGAATTCCCAAATTCCCCTCCCAGACCCCCAAACCGTGTCCAGGGGGGGGGATTTCCATGGAATTTCTTCCATGGATGGGAAAAAATCGGGAGTGAGGAGGGGAAAACTGGGAATGTTTCATCCCAGAAAGAAAATTCCGGGATTGTTCCCACACATCCCAAGGCAGAATTCCCAAATTCCCCTCCCAGACCCCCAAACCGTGTCCAGGGGGGGGGATTTCCATGGAATTTCTTCCATGGATGGGAAAAAATCGGGAGTGAGGAGGGGAAAACTGGGAATGTTTCATCCCAGAAAGAAAATTCCGGGATTGTTCCCACACATCCCAAGGCAGAATTCCCAAATTCCTCTCCCAGAACCCCTCACTGTATCCAGGGGGGAATTTCCATGGAATTTCTTCCATGGATGGGAAAAAATCGGGAGTGAGGAGGGGAAAAACTGGGAATGTTTCATACCAGAGAGAAAATTCCCGGATTGTTCCCACACATCCCAAGGCAGAATTCCCAAATTCCTCTCCCAGAACCCCTCACTGTATCCAGGGGGGAATTTCCATGGAATTTCTTCCATAGGAACACCCATGGATGGAGAAAATCGGGAGAGAGGAGGGAAAAACTGGGAATATTTCAGCCAGAGGAGAAAATCCCGGGGATCATTCCCACAAATTCCCAAATCCCGCCTCCCCCCCCTTTATGGAGCAGCCCCGTATCCACGAGGGGGAATTTCCCGGGAATCTCTGAGCTCCCAGGATTTTTCCGACATCCCATTCCAGAGCCGCAGCTCCACATCCCTCCCTCCTGCCACACATGGATCCAATTATCCCAGGAAAAGCGGCTCGGCCGCGGCTCCCTTGAAAGGATCCCCGGGCAGAAAAGGGGGAAAAAAAAAATTCCCAAAAAAAAAAAAAAAAAAAGCGCCAATCCCATAAAACCCCCAAGCAGCCTGGCGCGTTTTCCAGCAGGAAGTTTGGGAATGTTTGCAGCTGGAGGAGGCGCGGGCTCCTGGCAGTGGGAAAAGCGCTTTTCCCCCCCATTTTTCCCGGGTTTTTCCCGATTTTTTCCCGGTTTTTCCCCCACTTTAGCGGCTCCCGGCGCTGGCGGATTCCAGATGGGATTAAAGCAGGAATGAGGAGCAGCTTTTTCCAAGGGAAAAAACACCGGGAAAAAGCCAAAAAAATCCACCGCAGCCCCCCCGGCGAAGCCGCAGGATCAGCTCCTGGAATTAAACTCCGCCTAAAGCCTCTCCTAAATTTAACCCCGAGCATTCCCGCTTTTCCAGCGGGACAAACCGCGGAAAAGCCGGATTTAGGGAAAAGGGAGGTTTTCCTCCATTTAACCCCGAGCATTCCCGCTTTTCCAGCGGGAAAAGCCGGATTTAGGGAAAAGGGAGATTTCTTTCCCCCCTCCCCCCCCCAAAAAAATCTGATTTTTTGGGATTAATCCCGCTCCAAACCCGAGGAGTTTCGCGGGAATTCCAAGATCTCCGTCCCTTTTTTTCCCAGCTCCTTCCCGGCAAAACTTTTCCAAGAGCCTCCGGGAGGTTTCTCCAGCTGTTTTCCCAAGCCGTTCCCATTTTTTTTTTTCATTTTTTTGGGATTGGGCTGGGCACTCACCGGGCAGGAGGCAGAGGGAGCAGGCCAGGAGAATCCCGCTGGGAATGGCCATGGAATCGCCGGCTGCCGAGCATCGGCGGCACTGGGAGCTCCGATCCCGGCTCCCTGCCCTTATCCCAAACTTTTCCCGGCTCCCTGACAGCGGGAGAGCGTCGGGAGGGAGTGGGAGGGATCAGGGGAACGGGGAGGAGGGAAAAATGGGAATGGGGCCGGCCCCTTCCAGCCGCGGCACCCTTTAGGGAGCGGATTCCAGCGGGAATTCCGGCCTGGGATCAGCTGTGCCAGCCGGGAATTCCGGCCTGGGATCAGCTGTGCCAGTCGGGAATTCCAGGCGGGAATTCCCACCCGGAATCCTAGGATGAGGTCCCGCAGGAAAAACGGGAATGGGCACAGCCTTCCCTCCTTTTAGGGAGCGGATTCCAGCTGGGAATTCCGACCCGGGATCAGCTGTGCCAGTCGGGAATTCCCACCTGGAATCAGCTGTGCCAGCCGGGAATTCTGACCTGGAATCTGCTGTGCCAGCCGGGAATTCTGACCTGGAATCT
>VXBS01007110.1:0-20775 GCA_013400255.1 Sitta europaea
GCCAAACAGCATGGAAGCTTTCCATTACTTCAGAGGTTGCTGGATGTTTTGAGAAATACCACGTCTGAATGAAGAGGTCTGCGTTCCTTCACAAGTTGGATTCTTTGAGTAAATGTACAGGAGTGATTGGTGTGGTGAGCTAGCTGTAGTTTTTCATGTTAAAAGATTAATTAGCTTTCTTCATATGGACACTTTCTGAAGTAATTTTTGCTTATTTTTCCTGTACATGTGCTGTCTGCTCATATTAAGGGTGTTTAAGAGGCCTCATGAATTACAGGGAGAATACAATTTGGCAGTATCTGCATCTTAATTTTTGCTGATTTTATCAGAGTAGACAACTTGACGTTTGTTAGAGGGACAGAGAGGTAGAAGGTGAGATAAGTACACATCTAATGCCAAGAATAACCAGCTGTCTTTTATGTTTATTTCTTTATTGTCAGTCTGATTTTGGAAGAAAAACAAGTTACTCTTAATGTAAATGAAAAGCATGTGAGATGCTTTGTTTTTTCAGCACATGGCTTATGGTCTGCAGAACACACAAATTTGGAGTAAATATTTGAAAACAATAGTTAAGGGTATTGGCCCTGAATTAGAGCTCTGCTGTTGTAAGATATGTTACATATGGCATTATGTCCACTCAGTGCCAGAGAAGTCAGGTGTTCAAATGAATTTTGAAAACTAGTTAAGAAATTGTAAGGTATGAAAATACCCTCACCTTGGCGTTCATCCTGAGCACAGTCAACTTCCTTGGGCAGGGCTGGCTAGTCATGGTGTTGTGTAAGTTACATCTGCTTTCAGTAGTTCCTACATTAAAATGGGTGTTACCATGCCTTGCATGGAATTTAACTCTGGATCTAAATGAACCCTCATTCAGACTAGGTTCTGGAATGGGAGGGTTCAGTCCATTTGCTGAGGTAGAGATGCTTGCTTTTTCTTGACTTTTAAATATTGAGTAAATATCTGCATCCATATATACTTAGCCCAGTTGACAAGTTCTTTTCACATTTGCTTAACAGTTTTCCTCTCATGAAGTTTGTCTGAAATTTTTTTCTTGATTATTTTGAATTGTGAAATATAATTCATATACTACTTTAATTTTTTCTTTTTCATAATGCATTACTGGAGTATTAATACTGCCTAGTTATTTCCACTTGCCAGTAAAACTAGCAGAATTCAACTGCTATTTTGAGTATTTGTCCATGTTCCTTTTGAGGTAGCATACCCACATTTTAATGGGGAAAGTCCCAGTGACAACTTGAAATTGCTACCAACTCCCCTTTTGTATCAGGTACGTTAGTGTTTGTCCTGATCTTCAGTGGACACCTCTGTTCAAAGCTGGAGCTTAAGAATGAATTTCTGTGGCCTAGTTACAACTGGATCTTAAAGCAAACCTGTCTTCTGCTATCTCACACAGAATGTGCTGTGACAGACTCCTGTGCATAATGCAGGATTCTCCTTTTTACGGTGAACCGACTGTGTTTCAAGTGGGCTTGATTAGCTCAGCCCATGCGAAGAAGCTCGCAGTGAGTGAGACTCCATTCTCCTCTCACATAAACTATCCCTGTTGTGTATCTCTTATTCATGTTAAACCCTTCAAAGATGCCTTCCCTGAGCCACAAGCTGTGATGTGAGATTATTAAAGGGTCTTCACTTGATCCTGGCTTCTGGTCTTCGGGGGGAGAAACAGGCATTGGATCAAAGAGAGGTGTTAAACCATAATATGTTCTGGCAGAAAGATCTATAGCCAAGTGGAGACAAGCTGTACTGATATTGATGCAACATGCAGCTATTCCAATAATCCATTCAGGATAGCTCCTGTTCCTGCAACACGGAGCTGGGCCCGAGTTTTCTGGTCTCCAAGTTAGTGTTATAATTTTGGTAAGCACTGTGGGAGAGGATGTAGGACTGATCAGAGGAGTAGATAAATCAGACAAAGGGAAGAGTTCAAGCAGATAATTCAAGTCGTACCAAAACCTAGTAGCAAAACTAATCAAATGCAGTGCATCCATGCAGCTAGGAATGAGTTTAAGTAGCTGGATCCTAAGGCAGTTAAGGTGTTGGTGCAAAACAATAACCATTTAGCAGAATGAAAACTGAGTCTTAATGAAGTTAAGTGATTTCCTTGAGGCTGTGCAGTGAAGTCAGTAGTTTTCAAGAAAAGCAGGAACAGTAGCTTTTAAAGCTTTGTTCGGTCTGCCTGGCCACAGGAGTGGGGATGTCCCTTCTAGGAGGAGCAGGATTTGGTGTGAATGTAGCTCAACTAATAGTGAAAATAGGTTGAAGAGTGTCAGATGTGAATGGATTTGCTCTTTGTGCTGTTGCTTGAAAGCTAAGCGATATTTTTTTTTTTATTGTAATTTAGTGACGTAGAAAATTGCTGAAATACCCTGAAGTACTCTGGAAACTGCAACTCCAAAACATAGGTGGTCTTTTTTTGTGCCCTGCATTGTGTATTATTGAGCCGTGCACATAATGAAACCCTGCCAAATGGTGATCCATAGCCCAGACTAATCTCTGTAGAGCAGATGGGAGTTTGACAGGAGAAGAGACAAGCTGACAGCTTTTGCTCAAATAAGAGTCATACAGTGTGTTTCCAGTGCCAAACTGGGTTTGACATTTAATTAAAAATTTACCTCAGGAAAAAAGAAGGGATGAAAAAACCCCCACAAAAACAACCTTTCACATGCATGACCTGGTACAGATAGAGAGTGTTTGGTCTTCTTTAAACCAGAATCCTCAGTGCCCAGAAGACCATCACTGGGGAGAAGGCAAACATTGAGATCCTGTGGGGAGGAGTCAGCATTAAAAATGTTTTTGGCTGGTCTGTAACCAAACTTGGCTTGAAGATGTAATGGTACATAATAAGCAAAATGAATTGTTACAAGTATTCAGCCTGAGCTACTATAGCTAGAATATAACGTGGTATATATTCTGACAGGTTTGAGTACAATTTTGTCTCTTTTTTTTGTGGATTTGTGAAGTCCAGAATATTCAAGATATAAAAAGCTTAGTACTTGCAGAAAGTACTTGTAGTCAGAAAGATGTTCTTGCGTTTCAGTTTTCCATCCAGGGTCACCCCATGGTGCAAACCAAAGGCTTCCATGGCTGGCTCTTGTATCCCTTTGATGCCCCACAGATTTTTAGGGTGTGTTCNAGGTTGAAGAGTGTCAGATGTGAATGGATTTGCTCTTTGTGCTGTTGCTTGAAAGCTAAGCGATATTTTTTTTTTTATTGTAATTTAGTGACGTAGAAAATTGCTGAAATACCCTGAAGTACTCTGGAAACTGCAACTCCAAAACATAGGTGGTCTTTTTTTGTGCCCTGCATTGTGTATTATTGAGCCGTGCACATAATGAAACCCTGCCAAATGGTGATCCATAGCCCAGACTAATCTCTGTAGAGCAGATGGGAGTTTGACAGGAGAAGAGACAAGCTGACAGCTTTTGCTCAAATAAGAGTCATACAGTGTGTTTCCAGTGCCAAACTGGGTTTGACATTTAATTAAAAATTTACCTCAGGAAAAAAGAAGGGATGAAAAAACCCCCACAAAAACAACCTTTCACATGCATGACCTGGTACAGATAGAGAGTGTTTGGTCTTCTTTAAACCAGAATCCTCAGTGCCCAGAAGACCATCACTGGGGAGAAGGCAAACATTGAGATCCTGTGGGGAGGAGTCAGCATTAAAAATGTTTTTGGCTGGTCTGTAACCAAACTTGGCTTGAAGATGTAATGGTACATAATAAGCAAAATGAATTGTTACAAGTATTCAGCCTGAGCTACTATAGCTAGAATATAACGTGGTATATATTCTGACAGGTTTGAGTACAATTTTGTCTCTTTTTTTTGTGGATTTGTGAAGTCCAGAATATTCAAGATATAAAAAGCTTAGTACTTGCAGAAAGTACTTGTAGTCAGAAAGATGTTCTTGCGTTTCAGTTTTCCATCCAGGGTCACCCCATGGTGCAAACCAAAGGCTTCCATGGCTGGCTCTTGTATCCCTTTGATGCCCCACAGATTTTTAGGGTGTGTTCCTGTCCATGAGCTGGTCCCGTGTTGCTCTCAGCTCTCCCTTGTTGCTGCTCTCTTTCTTGGCAGCAGCAGCTACTGGCACTCCCTTCCTTTCAGGGAGCTTCTCACACTCCGAGGGGAGAAAGAAACACAGGAAAGGGTGTTAGAAAAGGCATGAGGCTGGGAAGAGGGTGCCCTGAATTCTCCCTAAGAAAACATGTTAGTTTTCCTTAGCTTCTTTTTTGTTNAGCCCAGACTAATCTCTGTAGAGCAGATGGGAGTTTGACAGGAGAAGAGACAAGCTGACAGCTTTTGCTCAAATAAGAGTCATACAGTGTGTTTCCAGTGCCAAACTGGGTTTGACATTTAATTAAAAATTTACCTCAGGAAAAAAGAAGGGATGAAAAAACCCCCACAAAAACAACCTTTCACATGCATGACCTGGTACAGATAGAGAGTGTTTGGTCTTCTTTAAACCAGAATCCTCAGTGCCCAGAAGACCATCACTGGGGAGAAGGCAAACATTGAGATCCTGTGGGGAGGAGTCAGCATTAAAAATGTTTTTGGCTGGTCTGTAACCAAACTTGGCTTGAAGATGTAATGGTACATAATAAGCAAAATGAATTGTTACAAGTATTCAGCCTGAGCTACTATAGCTAGAATATAACGTGGTATATATTCTGACAGGTTTGAGTACAATTTTGTCTCTTTTTTTTGTGGATTTGTGAAGTCCAGAATATTCAAGATATAAAAAGCTTAGTACTTGCAGAAAGTACTTGTAGTCAGAAAGATGTTCTTGCGTTTCAGTTTTCCATCCAGGGTCACCCCATGGTGCAAACCAAAGGCATCCATGGCTGGCTCTTGTATCCCTTTGATGCCCCACAGATTTTTAGGGTGTGTTCCTGTCCATGAGCTGGTCCCGTGTTGCTCTCAGCTCTCCCTTGTTGCTGCTCTCTTTCTTGGCAGCAGCAGCTACTGGCACTCCCTTCCTTTCAGGGAGCTTCTCACACTCCGAGGGGAGAAAGAAACACAGGAAAGGGTGTTAGAAAAGGCATGAGGCTGGGAAGAGGGTGCCCTGAATTCTCCCTAAGAAAACATGTTAGTTTTCCTTAGCTTCTTTTTTGTTGCCTGCTTATGTAGAGAACCTGAAGGTGATGAACCCAATGATGGTTATATGAAAAAGGAACACAAGAAGTCTGAGTTGTTCCCTTTGCAGTTTGGCCTGGCTTAGAATAATAATTTGCAAGTTTTGTGCTGTTTTCTGAGGGTCAGATTCTGTGTCAAAAAACCTGATGGTTGGGGAGGGTGGAAGAAAACACCAATGTACTTCATGTTTTTGGGTGAGTTGGCACAAAAATACATTATGAATTTCCTTCTTTCTGTGTTTACCTCATACTTACTGCTCTGCAAAGGAAAAGTGGTTAGTTCATTTTCTCAAGTGTTTTTCAGTGTGGATGACAGGTATACAAATGATAAGACAAACTTTTGAGCTCTAACTTGTAGAGGGGTTTTGTTGTTCATTTTTGTAATAATTCCTGCAACCTCCTCTCCACAGTAAGCTTAATAAAGGATAGGTCCATAATTATTACAGTGGCCATGTAAACTACTGAAGTCCTACCCTTATTGCTTCAGTCTGGGTTGGAATGTAGAACCATTCCATAAAGAACCTATTTCATAAAGGGATTTAATAACTTCGAGTAAGATTTATTTTTTTTTTAAAGGTGGTGAGGTAGGTGCTTAATAATGCTGAGATTTTGTAAAGCTGCATCATTATTTCCTAATGGAAATATCTGGAATTATCTGACTGATATTTTTGGTGGCTGATTAAAATCCTGGTAGCTGTTCATTGCTCGTGTAGCCACGCGTTTGTTGCGGGTGTGGTCTGTGTGGTGTGTCTCTGTCACTCGGGTGCATTCAGTGTCCATGTCCGGGGTTCCTGCTGGTTTGGGCGGTCGGAGCAGTCGGGCCCTCGGGCGGCTCTGGGCACCGAGCAGGTGTTCCTGTGCTGGAGGGATGGCTGAGGCCTGCAGGACAGGGGTAGGCTGAGTGCGGAGTGCACAGGCATCCCGGCATGGGAGGGCAGACTGCTCCCGGCTCTGGCTGATCCCAGCGCTCGGGGGACTCGGGATCAGTGCCAGCATCTTCATTCTTCCTCTGGGGCATCGAGCACAGATCCTGAATTCAGGCCCTGGCACTCCCCCTGGGGACAGCAGTCCCTAAGTGCCTTCAGTTGGCACAGTGCTCAAGGAGTCGCAGTCCTTCCCTGGTTGCTTTTAATAGTCTTTGGAGTACTGCCTAACTTAGACTCTCTTGGAAACAAATGACGCTTTTATTATTTGAGGTGGCTAGTTCATAAATAAGTCCCAGATTTCAGCCATTTTGGTAATTGCCTTGGTAGAAAGAAGCCTTTGGAACTGTTGTTTTGACTTCCATTTAATCCAGGATGATACCATTTCATACTAAGGAGGATTACTACTCATTCTGGCTTTGCTGTCTTAAAGCACTAGCTGTATTGACATGTAAAAAACCAACCAGTAGCAACAATAGCAACTAAATATCTGCCATTTCTCTCCAGAGTCAAGATGAAGCATTACTATAATATGCCCCTGTAGAACATTTAAGTCCCATTGACAATATACCATGAACTTTTTAAAACATTTTTAACAAGAACTAGTTAAGGCAGTTTTAACAGATTTTTTTTTCTCATTTTATTGAGTATTGAATTTAATCCCTGTGGAATCGTAATAAGTTTAGCATCTGCAGGAAAAGACTTGTATCCAAGTGAAGGATGGGTTGTCTGCAGTTCAGTGAGTCTTAAATTTATTAGGAGTTGAAATACTTATGGTGCTAGTAAAATTATTTTTTAAAGAAACATTATTTATTGGTGTAGGGTCATTGAACATATTGCTGGGTGTTTGATATATATGACAGTATCACGCACGGCCTGTGCCCAAAGCATGTATATACTTAGATGTAAACAAGAACTTGATTGGCTTTTAAGGAAAGCAGTTTTTCTGGTAATCTGAAAATGGCATTCAATGCACTGGTTGGGTCTTTGCTGTGAAATACATCAGGCTCTTCTGTGTTCTTGATGCCTCTTGATGTCGTAGCAGTGGTTGAATCACTGCTGGTCTGCAGTCAAAGCTCTCTGCTGGCCTAGGTGACTGCCTATCACAGCAGGGCATCACCAGGAAGGACATGTCTACAACTGCAAAAGCACTACTTCATTGTATTTTTTCCAGTGCTTATATTCCCTGTGAATTAGTTGAAATAAGTTCCTTTCATCCAAGCTTGTATGAGACTTTAATTGGTAGCTTTATTTGTAAAGCATTGAGAGGTTTGGGTTTTTTTTTAATCTATCCAAGAGACCAAAGAAAGGAAGAGTTCACAAAGTACCTTGAAAATTCATATCAAAGACAGCAAGTCATTATCACTAAAAATGAAAAGCAATACTGAAGTCATAAATAAAATCAGGCCTGTCCTAAAATTCAGCAGTAACCTCTCTCTCTTTGGATGCATGCTGTAGAGAATTCAAATTATACAGTTCAGAGCATTTCTCTTATCTAAGCAGTAAGTAGGAAAAGTACATCTTCCCAAAACCAAATGATGCTTGGATAATTGACAGCATTAGTGCAACCTCATGTAAATAGAAGATGAAAGGTGAGAAGAAGGAAGCAAATAGCAGAATTTTTATGACTTTATCACTTCCCCTTGAGAACCTGGAGATATAACACCCATAAAACATTACAGACACCAAGAGTTCCAATGAACACACATAGAGCATCATAAAGAGATGACATTTGCATTAAAGGGGACTTTATCTGTTGCATAATTGTACCTCAGCTAATATAGAAATCTGAACATATGAGCTGCCAGCCTGACTCACTAAATCAGAGGGAGGTTGTACTGCAGGAACCCAATAATCGTGCCGTGGTCGTGTTCTAATGGTGCCAGGACGTGGATCTGGCAGCAGCAGCTGCTGAGATGCTGCAACCTGGGGAGCCTGGCTTAGAGTAAATTCTAGAGCTCTTCATCAGCTACAAGAAAGAGCAAAAGGAGTAGCAAAACAACTTAATAAGTGACAATAATCAGTGTCTTCAAGGCAGTAATATAAAAATAATTACCTATTTACCAGCTAGCTTTGTGTGACAGACACAAATTGAAGAGCAAATGATTACTTCTTTTATGGAGCTGTGATGTGTGTGCAGTTACAGTCATGATGGAATTGCTGCTCCTGGTCTTCCTGTTCTGGAAGAAAGCAGTTCTTGTTCATATGTAGAGATGACATCAGTGGTGTGATGGGCTTGTGCCCCGCAGCGAACTGCACTGGCAACCCCAAAATGTGAGACCATGCACTTGGCTTGAGTCAATAATGTGCTGGAGCTGGGCATTACTCACAGTTCTGCCTGCAGGAAGTGTTTGGGAGCCTCAGATACAGCACCGTTTTTCTCACTGTCAGGTTCATAGCATCTGTGGCATCTGCTGAGCAACAGTGCCCATTCTGTGCTCTTAGAACTAGCACTTAAATATGAATTCTGAACAAGGCAATAATTAGTGTCTGTCCGTAGCTGCAGCTGACCTAGAGCGTAGCAGCAAGTGGACTCCCTGGGATGAAGGACCACACTTGTTTTCTGCTTGTCTTCCTGGGGCTGTCTGCTTGTCTCCTGGTCGTTTTTAAAATCTTGTTGTACTTAATTCAAATCTTTCTCAGACTTTGTCCTTGTCTCTGCTCAAATACTTGGGTGATCTTGCCAGTGCGTTCCAGGCTGTTAATCAGCTTCCCCCTACTGTGACTTTGCAGTCAGCTTTTCTGAAAGAAAACCACCAAAGGTTGTTACTCAGTCACTTCCTTTGCTGCTTACTCTGTCTTTGGGTTCTTCTCCTTTTCTTTTTTTCCCCTGTGCCTTTCTGCACCTGTGTGAACTGATCAGTCAATCTTTACATTTGGAGCTTGCGACATTGCTTGGGATTTCAGAACAGAGAAAATTTTGCTGCCTCATAAAATTTTTACTGGGCTGTCGTTTGAAGTAAAAATTATCCTTTGAATTTATTGATTTCATCTTCCACTGTCCACAAATATGTCCTTGTGGTTTTTTCAGTTTTATTTTGCAAGGCATATATTTTGCTGTACTGTGGGGATCTGGGCTGGACCTTACCTAGTTCAGGTTTGCAGCAAATGAAAACTGAAAAGGGATTTGCAGAAAAGCTTTGCTCTGAATACATTCTCGCTTTGTTTTGGTCCCTCAAAGAAACATTTATTTAAATAAGCAATATTAAAATCTTGGCATGTCTTTTTTCTTTATTTTAGTGTTAGATGGGGTCCCTCAGTGAATTTCCATTTTCCATGTCATAATTTCCTGACACGTGCTGGGCCCTCTCCCCAAAGTGAAAATTTCGTTAATGTTATCAAAGATGTGATAACCAACAGTGAGTTTCTCTCTCAGGACTACTGCAAGGTACTTTGTGGGTATTTAGTTGTTTTCAAAAATTTGTCTTTGTTCTTGCCAACATTAAGATTCTGTGGGAAGCAAAAGAAATGGAAAATTCATTGACACTTCATCTTATCTTTATATGCCTTTATTTTTAATTAATTTTTTAGAATGGAAGCTCACCTGTGGGTGAGAAACCCAACTTTACAAGCCAATGAACAGCTGTAAAATCAGCCAAGTGAGAAAATTCCTTTGCATTTTGCTGAGTGTCTGAATTGTGCCTGCTCCCATGCGGTGGCAGCAGCGAGCAGCAGCTGCCTGTTGACCATCGCTGTGAAGCCCTAATTCAGATTTTGCTCAAGGCTGCAATAAAGCTAACTGGAATCCTCACACACACCTTGGAGTTGGATGTATGGGGAAGGCATAAGGAGATGATAATCCAAGAACATTTTTAAGCACTGCCATCTGAAATATTCTTTTTAACTGAAAAAGAAACTGTATGAATATAACCTGTGCCAAGAATCCAAGAACAGCTGTTCTGTTATTAGTGTAACTCCATTAACAATACTGCTATTTGGCCCTAACAGATTTTCTTATTTCAACTCCCTGTCAGGATTTTTGGAAAGGTGGGGGGTTCTTTAACTCCTTTTTCCTCCCCTTTTTTATATAACCCCTTCTGTATTCCAAGTATTTACTACCTGGAATATGTATTGAATAGCAGGAAAGGGAAGAAGAGGTCAAGAGACAATATCTCTGTGCAGGTTCAATAACTCCTGCAGTTATTGCTTCCTTGGAATACCTCTGTGGGTTTCACTGTGCTTGGGATTTTACTGCTTTGGATTACTGTAATTTAGAAAAAAGAAGGATCAGAGTTCTTTGTAGTCTTATCAGCAGGTGACTGAGCTGGGGTGGGAGCTGGTCTTGTAAGCTCTAGGAGAGATCTGCCTTGTGATATCCTCACAGCAGGAAAAAGAGAGCACTGGAAGTTTAAAGTTTTCCTCTATTTGTGAACTTCTCTGGGTTGTTTTCAGATAATTTTGAAAGGTGTTCTATACCAAATGCTTCGAAAGCACAAGAACAGCAGAAAAAGGTATTCTTTCCCTGTGGTCTTGTTCCTTTGCTGAAAGAATATATTTGAAGCTTGCTGTTCTCACATCCTGGAAGACTTGATAAGGATCACGCTGGGGTGACTTGCTGGATTTGTTTTGAGAAATGGCAGAATCCAGGCCATGGACAGGATCTACCTCCAGTACTGCTGGCTGCTGTGTGAGGGTGGACCTCTGTTGGTGGGACACTGCTGTCCCTGTTTGTACCCCAGTAAAGAAGGGATAGCTGATGATAACCAAGAGGATTTAACGTTGTAGTTATCAAGGTGCACTTTATAATTGGGCTTTGGGAAGCTTCACTCTTTCCACTTGTCCTGAAGGACTTCCAGGTCCATCATCTTTATTTTTAAATGACCTTTTTCCTTGAGGAACATTGGAGTCCCGAATCTACTTTTGCTGCTACTTGGTTCACACTGATTTGAGGATAAGTTGAGTAACCACAAGAAACAGTCCTTCATGGGATTTTTTTTTTTTCTTTTAGTACTGTTATACTGCTGTGGAATAGAGAAATAAGTGTGAGTAGAAACATGCAAAGCACATGCGGGAAGGTAAATAACTCCACTGTAAATGTGTTTGCTGGATTTTATCTCTGTTTGAGTTCAGTTAATTACTGAAGAGCCTCTGACTTGTATTGTCTTCATTACACACTCACAGAAGAGCTTCTTATTGTTTTGTAGTGCTGTTTGTATAATTGTTTTGGGGTTTTTTTACCTGTCAGGAAAGATATCTGTTTGGTCTTAATATAGTTCAAATACAACAGGACCTGAATTTGATTTTGTTTTTTTCTTTACTTTGTTGGGTTTTTTTGCCAGTAGCATAAGAAATAAGACTTCATATTTATGGCTGTGTTCTCTTCTAAAGTAAAATGAAAATGAGTATTTTCTGCCTCATATCCCATAGTTTTACTGCATAACCTCTGAGGTGTTTTAGCTTCAGATGATGTGCTTCTCAAAGAAAAATTTCTTATTAAGTCTCTGACATTCCGGAGGTATTTTTGAGACATTGGTTCAGAGGATGGTGCACCATCTAATGTGTAAAACAACCTTGAAAATGAAAATCCAGCTCAGATGACAAAGTTCTGTGAGAGTCATTGGACCACTCTACATGTCTTAAGAATTGTTTCCAGACAGCTTGTCCAGGTCTTTGCTCAGGCTCTCCAGCCACTGAGGTCTGGGTAAATTGCTAAAAAGAAAGCAATTAAGAAAACATTAAATGGAAAATAACTCTGATGTAGCCTTTGTCTCCCTGTGCAGACATTGTGGGCAGGGTTTCCTCCTGAAAAAAACCCTAAACCCCAAACTGAAACCTAGAGACTTTTCTGCCTAGAAGATAGCTTTAGTTGCTTGTAATTCTACTACCCAAGTCAGGTGGTTTTAAATTTTTCTGTTTAAGTTTGAATTCAAGCCTTTGTCTTTCTTGGCCCCTTACCCTTATGCCTGGTGCTGAGGTTAGTTGTGCGTTTCACTCCTGCTGAGTGTTTACCACTGGCTATGGCTGCTACATCACTTCCTCTTCAGTCACCCTCTGCCATGTGCATTCTGTACAGCAGCATGCAAGAGGTGAACAGTCACCTCCAGGAATACAAAAGCAGCAGCAGCAGCTCCCTGCTTCAGTGCACTTAGGTTGGGTCTGTTCAGCAGTACTCCTGGTTCTTACTGCTGCTATCACAGTCCCAGGAGAAGTGGGAGAACTAGGGGGCAGACACCCTCCACTCGTGGCTGCCAGGTCCTTAGGAGATACGAAGGCAGACAGAGTGCTTAGTGTGTATTCTGTAGCCTGCAGATAGGATCTCTCCTATCGCTAACCAGTGCCAAGTTAGCAACTTAAACTTTGCCAAGTGAAACATAAGGAATAATTGTGTCACCCTGGGAGGTTCCCTCTTGTTTTCTGGGAGTGCCAGCACAGCATGAAAGAGGCATTAGGAAGATGTTTTTAATACAACACCTGTGTGGTGTGACAAACATGGACTCAGGAGGAGATGTTTTGCTGAACTATCCTTGACACCAGCTGTGTAACAGGAATTAGGATCAAATCTTTTCAGAGAGTAGAGGTGCTGAAATCCTTACTGAGCCAACCCATTCTTGTTGGAGGAGAGTAGAAGAAGTCAAAATTTCCAACTCTGCTCAGTTATGGAGATAAACTGAGCAGTGTCAGTTGATTTCAGAAATTGCACTGTGTGCCATCTTTTTTCCCAGTTCAAACATATGAAACAAACTGAGTCATGGTCATGAAAATACACAACTAGATGATTCTCTTTATTTTTTCTTTTCTCTCTTGACTTGGTTTAAAATGAAAATCATGAGGCTGGAGTCTAATACTTCCTGTGTTGTGAGTCTGAGGTAACTGCCTTTGTATCAATGCAGTTACTCAATTCCGAACATGGGTAATAAGGGTGATTAAATTTAGACTCTAGGCCCAGTATGGGGGGTGGTTTCTTATTTCATTTCTTGTTCAAGAAAGGTGGGAAGGAAACGGAAGTTTGCATTCAAGGAATGTAACCTCCCAAAGCCCTTCATTCGCACTACAAAAACTCCCATCTCTGTAGCTGACCTGTAACAGTCTGTAAGGGTTTGCAGCTATGATTCTTGTGGCTTATTAATGTGAGTTTGGTTTTGCCCAGAGAGAAAGCAGAGAATGTAACCAGGGAATGCCAGCAGCTAAGGAGGGGAACTGCTAGAGAGACTGCAAAACTGCTTCGATCCTTCCCTCTTTCCTTAGGTGAAAATATGCTTCTCTAAGAAATCAAACTGACAGCACTGAGAGAAGTCACACATAGGGCTGTTTTTGTACAATGGGTAATGGTTTCTAGAGGTCAAATGCATTTGTGAGTAGAAAAGAATAGCTTTTTTCTTAAGTCTGCTGGTGAAAAAATATGGGTTTGATCTATCAAATTGAAGTGGATTTCATTTATATCACTGTAGCTCAGGTGCTCTGTCTAGCTGGAAAATTCCCTAGAATTGTCAGCCTGCTTTTTCTTAACTGAGCATTTATGTCTGCTAACTTGACCGTTCAACCAGAGGTAAGGGCTGTTCAGTTCTAGTTCTCTTTATAGTCAGTGAGGATTTGAACTGTCTCGTGACCATCTCTAGCCACAACAGACCAAAGGAAACAAAAATTAGTGGCTTATGTAGACACAGGTGGCTAAATGCAGATGGGATGGCTCCTGCATGCTTTCAAGTCCTGGTGAATGGATAACCAGAAACAAAATTATTTGTATGGAATAGAGATCTGATGAGGAAGGGAGTTGCAGATGACTGCATTTCTTCCTTTTGTTCACAGTTTGGCCAGGTGATGGGTTGGACAGCTTCAAAGTCCTGGACTGTGTCTTCAAGATCCCAGTGCCTATAAGGCCAAACACTGGGCTTCCTTGTCCTTGTCTGTTAAGTACAGTGGTATTGTAGGTACAAGTGGGTACCATGGTTCCAGTTTTTAACTTGGTATCTTTTGTTCTTAAGAAAAAGTCACCTGTGCTTTACTTGTGGCGCTTGGTGCTAGTACAGTCAGTCATGATTTCATATCACATTTTGTGAGGGGAAATTATCGAGGGGACAGCCTCAAATCTCTGATGAGCAAATGAGTTCTGAGGTACATCACTGGCAAGGCCAGATTTTTTCCAGATTCCACACTGCTTATTTATTCAGAGTGGAGAAAAAGTTTTGCATGTTGCCTAAGGCAGCCTACAGACTAAGTACGTGATGTAACCCATCCATGAGAGCCAACAGCTCTGAATTCTGTAGCTTTGACTAATTATTCAGTCTGTGTCATTGTGAATAGACTATTTCTGTTGAGGTGAGAAATAAAAACAGCTTTCGGGGTAGCATTTGTGTTGGCTTCATAGGGAGTTGCGTGACTAAACACTAATTGAGGTTCTGAGGTTTAGTGCTCATTTCCCAACAAACTCCTTTTGAAATTTCAGCTTTGGAATTTAAAGCTTCTGTGCTGATTTGAAAACCTCATCTGCATTTGTAATACAGAAAAGTATGGGGTTTTTTTACTTTCAAATTAATACTTTTCAGCTTCTGGCTACTCATCATAATTTCCTCTACACAGGCTTGTGCTCTCAATGGAAAAGTGATATTCGACAGAAATTTTGTGTTTGTGTCCAGACTGCTACCTGAAAAGGAAGAAGTGGATCTGACTTTACTCTGACCAGCCTCTGGGCTGGTAATTCACTCTTAGGAGGCAACTGAGCTACCTCAGGGCCAGGGCAGATGAGAGATCTGGGCTGCAATTTGAGTGTACCCAAATTACAGGTGTGGGGCTTTCTTTGTCATTTGGGGCCAAAACATTGACAACAGAAACAGCTTTACTGAGTCCTGGCTCTGATCCTTGAGAGTTGGCATCCAGGGTTGTGCAAAGTGCAAGCAGTGACAAAGAGGAATAGACAAACCTAGACCTAAGTCTGTTTTTACTCTTATCAGCAGGTACCTAAGAGACAGGAATTAGTCATTCATCATTTTATTCAAGGTTTTTTAGAAAATCAACCTGAAGTATTAGAATCTGATCTGAAGCAACTGGAAGTTCTTAGTACTTTGGCTGTGGAAATGAGGTAATGTCATGCTTTCAAGAGTCAGAAAGGGAGGAGATCATTGTGAAGCTATACACGTACTGCAAAACGTGTCCTTTGGTTTCATGGTTTGCAATATTTGTCTCTGCTATTCCTTCTTCATAAAGTAGACCTGAAGCTTGTAGAAAAACATGACTCTATGAAACCACACCAGGTTCATGAAATCCATGTGACTTCATAGAACAGTTTGGTTTGGAAGAGACCTTAAAGATTGTGTCATTCTACTCCCTGCCCTGGGCAGGGCCACCTTCCTCTAGACCAGGTTGCTCAGGGCCCCATCCAGCCTGTCCTTGGCCTCTTCCAGGGATGGGGCAGCCACAGCTTCTCTGGTCAGCCTGTGCCTGGGCCTCACCAGCTTCACAGGGAACCATTTCTTACTAATGTCTAATCAACACTTGCCTCTCTGTCAGTTTGAGGCCATTCCCTGTGATCCAGTCATTACATTTCATTTCTGTTGGCAGAACCATAAGTTACATGAAGAGATGTTTCCCATATTCTAATATTGCCTTGTATTTCTCACATAACTTTTGAAAGTATTGAGGAAGAGTATAAACAGGAAAAGGAGTACTGGCTGTACTCTGACAGGCAGGAGAAATGAATATTTTTTTTCTTTCTGAAGTGAAGGCATATAATTTTGAAGAGCAAAAGCTGCTGAACTAGGTTTATTTTTGTTATGTATTTATCTTCTGAAATCTTAAAACTTCCTAGGAAAATGTCAGTTTATCAAATTCAATTATGCAACCTTCAGACTTACTAAAACCTTACACTTTTCTACTTCCCACATGCTTTCTATATTTAAGAAGAGCTTTTTTGCAGTAACTAGCCTTGACAGAGATAATTGGGAAAGCGTTTTGCTTTCGTTCTACCTCACTAATCCATGGTTTTTTTTACTTTTTAAACTTATTCCTTACTCCAAGACAGAACACCTCCATCATGAGAATCTTTTAGTGGTCACAAGAGTTTGCTGCATGAGCAATTGTTTAGGAGTGTTTTGAGTCTAGTCTGCAACTCGTTACAATCCCAATGCCAGGTTGTTTTTAATGGCTTATTTTAAGACATTTTGACAGCAGTGCTAAATAATGAGAAGATGTCTCAGCAGATGCAGTTTTCATTTGTAAGGATTTTGCACAGCTCTTACTTTTCAGTGTTTTGTAGTTGATTTAGTCAACTTGTCTCACAGCATGAGGCTGTGTTCTTCCTTTTAGGGCAGGTAGTAGCTGTGCAAGGGGAGGTGTTTGGCATTGTGAGAAGCACAATGAATGACTGATTATGACACGGTGAGGCACCTGCTGGAGCTGTTTGGACAGGTTCAAGGACTCCCAGCACTGATGCTTTGGGAGTCCAATGGGATGGCACTTTGTCCAAGGCTTTCATCTGGAATGCCTGTGTTTTGCTGGTCTTCAGCATCATCAGTTGAAGTTAAAACTCATTGTTAGTTCTAGACTTAAACGTAGACTTTGGCAACTCCTTTCTTCCTTTTCCCTTGAGAAAGGGTCACTGCTATCAGCAGGTTTGTTGGGTTGGACATGACATAAATGTTGTGTGTTACAACTGTTTTAAGTAGCTCCATGAGAAAATACTGCTGCAGATTTTGTAGGGCTTTCCATTTATGTCTTTCCATGTTAAAAATATACCTTTGTTTTATTTTTCACATGCTACTTTGAAGTACATTTGGACTAGCATACTTGAGCATAGTGCCTCATAGACTGTTTGGAGTAATTTGAAGTAAATGAATTTTTTCTTTGTTTTTGAGATGAAGTGGATTAATAAACAACTACCTTTATCCAGTAACATCCTGTCAGGAAATCTGGACTGGGATTAGCTGGTATTTAAAACTGAAGTGTTATGATAGTAGAGGATTACTTAAATCTTTCATTTGTGTGTGGGAGTGCATTGTAGAATATTGTCCATTTGACATTGTCTGTTCCTTCTTTGAAGACACAGGTGGATGAAGGCCTTTGTAAAACATCACAAGGCTGTAAAAAGACCAGATTGTGGCAGTGGCAGACACCAAGGTGGCAGTGGCTGGAAACAACAGAGGCATCTTTAACTTCTGCTTGCTTTGGTCCCCCCAGCAGCTGTAATCCTGTGCTGGGAAGGAGGGTCGCAGCAGGGCAGCTCAGTGGCTGCAGAGTCTTTCCATAGCATAAAAGGCATAGGTTAAGGAGGACATGTGTTAGTCCTTTCCTTCTCCAGAGGTTAAGTTAATACCTCTGTGGTGGCAAAAGGAGCCCAGGATTCACAGCTGGGTGCATTTCATCCAATAACTGGTGAATGTGAAATGTGCTGTCAGATCTTAGGAGCAGGGCCAAGCCGAGCTCCAGTTCAGATGTCCATCGGGTTACCTGCTGTAATCACTGGGCTGCAATGTCAGGCTCATCTGTGTTCTCACATAATGCTTCAATTCAGGATTCCTTTTAAACTGAGACCCAGAAGAGCCTTTCTTGCAGCAGAAATGTGGACAGTGTCTCCCTAAGGCCAAGATGATTTACATTTGGGGGTGTGAAGCAATCAGTTAAGACTTTCTACTTTCAATGCTTTTGGATCAGAGCAGAGTGTGGCTTTTCTGCATCCCCTGCAGATGCTTTATGCACTGAGAGAGGGAGTGTGCTTTATTTGGGTGTGTGTTCTGCAGGTGTGAAGGGTATCTGCATGTTCAATTGGACTTGGAGGAAGACAAGCAGGTGGGCATCTGTTTTGATGACCCTTCAGACTACTCAGCTCCATGAAGGTGGAATCAATTCTAGCTATGGCATGGAAATTATAAATTTAGTCACAAACACAAGAGCACTTAGGGACTGCTAAAAACGTTGACCTGTAGAGGATTGATGATGGTTGGAGATTTACCTGCTGGGATATTGATGCCTTATTCCATTTTAGTTTCCTTTCTGCATTTTAGTGTTCTCGTACATCTGGGATATCAAAGTAATTGAATGAGTGCCAGAATGTTGGTTTTTCAAGTCTTACGTTTTTTTTTCCATTGGCATGTTTCCAGAAATCTGTTCAAAGTGAAAAACCTGTCTTTGATGTAATCACCTGCAACAAAATAGTAAGTTGAGATATGTTCAGGCATCATTACTTGTTTGACATTCATTTAAAATGTTTATCCTAAAGAAAACATTAACAGTCTTCATAAGAATATGTTGAGTTTTACAAGCCTCTGTGAAGCAACATTTAATAACTTGTTAATTAGTTTTGTAATTATTAGGCAATGAATCAAAGTGGTTTAGTGGAACTGGGCCCTACATTGGGACTTCCCCTGAAAAAAAGAAGCATAGAACCTTCAACAATCAATGGCAAACATTTTCTGTGGCCAGTTAAAGAACTCTGTATTATTGTCATATATACTGAGTTCTTAATACTATTTACTCAGTTTTTCTAGAAATCAGCAGGATTTAAAATGAAGCCCCTGAGCACTTGGACCACACCCATGAGCTCTGTCCAGTTTCACTTGCAGCTTTGAGGATTCCTGCTGTTTCAGGGTCTCATGTTCCACCCTGGTTGCTGGGCACAGGGCATGCAGACTGGGACACTGCCGCGGGTTGCCCTTTGGGTCTGAGTCAGGGTCCACACAGCGTTTGACCAGTCCCATCCAGACAGAGTCTGCAGGAGCACCTGATGCTGCTGGGCTCCAATTCATACATGTCCAATTGCCACATCCCTGTGTGAGTCAGACTAGGATTTGGGATGAATATTAGGGCCCCATCTGTTGCATTATGCGGGGTTCATGTGATGTACCTCCCACTTTGAAGCCAGTACAGCCTACTTGTACCAAATGCAAATTGGCTCTGGTTTCTGTTACATTTTAGGAGGTGCCCCATCTCTCAACCTTTCTTTCACTGAAAGGCCACGTCAAGAGTTTGCTGATTTGGTTTTTTCTTAAAAGAAAAACCAGCCTTTCAAATGTGGAGGAAAGTGAAACACTTTTGAAGAGCCAACTGACACTGTAAAATGTCTGCTCATATTGTAAACTACTCTCATTTTTCTAAATACAAAATAGGGAAAAATGTCTTGAGGAGACATGGGAAAACATATTCTAGGCATTTTCATTTTTCATTAAACCTAGCCCTTTTTTTTTTTTTAGTAAATTCTATCTGAAATTATGCTGTATTCAATTATGCATTTCAACTTCAGGTTAATGAAAATCTAACATTTGTGATTGTATCAAATTAGCCCTGAAAACCGAGAAAGTATTTAGTAATCTATGCAACTTGGCCTGTATTAAGTACTGAGTGATTGAATATATGAATACATTTCATAAACTGAATAAAATAGCAAGTTGAAACCTAAAATATATGAATAATATATTGTCAGATATTGTATATTATAATTACAGTTTGTGCTTTTTTGGAAGTATATGTGGATTCTAAAGGTTAGAAATAATCTGGAATTCTGTCTTTCACCCTTTCTGCCACCCTTTTGTTCAACTCATGGTTCAGTTTCCTCCTCCTGTAGTTTGTCAGGTGTTTGTCATAAGGAGCATGTTGATGCTGTTGGCCGAGCTGCATCCAGCAAATTTCTGTATGTTCCTTGTGTTTTTTCTTGTCACAAGCATTTCTAGTTTGCCTCATCTTCTGTTTGTTACCAAGGTTTATCACTTTTGTAAAACCAATAAAAGAAGAGTAATAGAAGGCTAAGATGCTGACTTTAAAATAAGTTTCATATATTTTGGGATACATTAACTCAAGCTGACTTTCAGCCATGTGAATTCCTTTGTATTATTAAGGAGTGTGTCCAAGCTACTTGTGAACTCAAAAGCATTTACTGTCAAGAAATTGGAGGGAACAGCTTAGGTCCTACCAGGCTGGCAGAGATCAAAGATTAAGGATGAGGACCTGAAGAGAGAATTCAGATGGGTACCACAGTAAATTTGGGAACATTTGGTTTCTGTGCCTCAACAACAGAATCAAGTTGTGAAGAATCATTAGCGCAGATTGGCTGAGCACAAATCACATCAGACAAATCTGGTTTCTTCTTTAGATCAAAAAGGCAGCAGAACAGATAAACAGGAAGAAGGGGAATGTGTTTTGAATTAGGAGGCTTACTGAAACTTCATTGACCAAGAGTTGAATTTTCTAGTCTTAAGATTAAATTGACCTCTCATTCTCAATCCAGTTCTATTCATCAGTTTTTTTGAAAAGGTCAAATGCCATTGGGGGAAACAAAGGGGGTGTCCTTCAAAGGAGAGAGATTTTGGTGCCCTTTGGAGCATGATAAGGAGTATTTAGGTAAATTAGGGAAAATGTCTGACTATAACTCTAGTGAAGCATATGTATATATATATAATTGTGTCTTACGGCATCCAGCCACACATTTCCATTATTCTATCACCAGTATTTAAAGCTCTAACATGACTGTATTACTGCCTATCTGAAACCTTGCAATATGTAGACTAAAAATAGCTCTATCTCCTTCTCCTTAGAATTTGTAAGCACAGCTTTCCTAGCCTGCAGCAATGTAGACCAAAGCATTCTTCACCAACAGCACTATTAAACTACTCTGTGTAGCACACAAAGATGCATTAAAACAAATACAGCGTATCGTTGTCTGTCTGCATGAGGCATTGAAGGAAAAGGAATGCCCTGAGCAACACAGCCCTTCTTCAATCCCACTCAGTCAAAAAACCAAAAACAAACAAAAAAACAAAACAAACAAAAAAAACC
>VXBS01007111.1:197-43826 GCA_013400255.1 Sitta europaea
TTTTTCCCTTTTACTGAATATCTATCAAATACCAACAGGAAGAAACGTGTCTGGTCTGTTTAACTCACACAAAACTAATACCAAGCTGGGCTGGCTGGAGAACAAGAATTCAATTTAAAGAAGAGGAGGGGGGAAGATTTGCAATTTGTTTTTGTGCTATGCTGGAGAAAAATCCATCCCTTTAGACACTTTTCTGAGACGAGACAGACTCACCTCCTGCCTTGGAATAGCTTAGTGGTTAATGTGCTCATCCGGGATGTGGGACACCAGAGGGCAAGGCCTTCCCTTCTCTGATTCAGAGTCCTAATCCCTGGACTCTCAGTTTCTCTCAGTTCCCTCCCATCCCATCCCTAAAACCCTTTCCAACTACATTTGTGATGAATTGATATTTTCCAATGGGTGAATTTTCCGAATGCTTAGTAAAGGAAAAACTCCCACCTAACAGTAATTCTGAGCAGTTATTCTGGGATTTTTGGTTAAAGTTAAGGAGAAGTCCAGGCAGCCATCATACAGCAATGGAAAGGAATTGAAAGCTGAGAAAAGAAGGGGTGAGCTTGGAAGAAGGAACAAGTCTCCTTTTCTGGTGGCACACAGGGCTGGTGTGGTTAAGATGTATTTTCTCTATCTTTGCAGATTATTTAGGAAAAAAAAGGAGGACTCTGTCCTTCCCCATAACCACACAGGGCTGGTAGAGTTGGGGTGTGCTTTCCTCGGATATTTTGCTTGATCATTTCTACTCCTTTAGCTCATGGAACACAAGGGGAAGTTGTAGTTTGGATCACCAGTCTCATTTGCCTTCCCAGCTAAGAAGACAGGCTGCCTTTCCACAGGATGGAAAGAACTGCTTTGTGTGAAGCCTGAAGTCGTGCCTGTGATTCTGGGCAGCAAGGTGCCTTAACAAGCTCTACCTTGAACATAGCCTTTATTATTATTATTAGCTAACATTCCTGAGGTACATATCTTTGTTTCATTCATTTTGATTCTGTTAATCTAATTACTTTTTGTAACCTCCAGTGCCTTCCAGGAATTTTTCTGCTTCTTGCTGTTTGTTTTAAAAAGTAGAGATGATTGCAACTGTTTTGTGCATCCTCTGCTTTGACTCAGATGTGCTTTCTTCCCTCCTTTGCTCCTATGCAAGTAAAATGATCCTGTATTCTCTTCTTTCACACCACATTAATTATCTGCTTTCATATCCCTAACTCCCACTGAACAAATTGCATCTTTAAACTCTTCCCAGAAGTCATGGGATCCAGTCCAGCTCTCGCTGAAGCCAGACTGCTTCTCTTTGTTCACTTCATTTGGATGGTGGTCAGCATCTTATATGGCCATCCCTTCCCTAAGTATGGAATGTCTTTTAATCTCGGTGTGGTTTCTTTTCCAGACATGATGTCCCATAGGTTGTGAACCCTAGGCTGCAATAAGCAAAGGGGAATGACCACCTCACATGCTTTAATCAGGCCTTGCATAGTGAAATGTAGCCTGGAGAGTTACCCATGACACAATGCATAATAAGCTTGGACAGCAGGAGATGTGAGCAAGCATATCTTTTAGGAGTTTCAATTACCCCTTGCAGGTTAGGGTTCTAAATTTACTAGATTATCAAATCTGAAATTCAATTAACCTAAAGAAATAAATAAGAATAAACTATAAACGTTATTTGCTATTATTTGTTTATCCCAAGATAAGGAAAATGTTTCTTATAACAACTTGCCTTACACTGAGATTAAGTTAATTGCTCTTACACCTCCAGATGTCATCTCTGTTAAAACCAGAAATATTACTCTGTGTGTTCAGTCTGACCTAGAAATGGTGCTCTCTAGAAGCTGTTTTCTGTTTGTTAGGAATTAAGACTACTTTATTTTTGCCAGATGCTTGAAGAAACTTCGGTGCCTGTGGGAGAGGGAGGTATAAAGGTGCCCAGAAGAGTTCTGGCTCTGGGCAGGACTGGATGTTTACAGGCAGACTTCCTGGCTTCTGCTGCCCTTATTGATTTTCCAAGCCCTTGAGACACCTTGAGCCTCCCCTGGGCTCTGGAGCTGGCAGGTGAGGCAGTGCCAGCCGGGAGCTGTTCCCGGGTGACTCAGGGCTGGCCCCACACAACGTGTGTGGAAACAAAGCCAGCTGTACCTAGTGCAGCCCCAGGACAGCTCCAGCAGGCTGTGCTGCCAGGAGCTGGGATCCAAGCTCAGAGCACACAGCTTCACATAAGGCCCTAGTCATCACTTCAACCTCAGGATCAGAACGACAGCAAGGGCTTGGATGGCAGTGTGGTGGAAACATTCGGGTTTCTCAAATGCTTTGTAGGCTACCAGGTTAGAAAATCCATCCTTAAGTGGGTTTCTCATCTTTGCCCTCTGGAAGTGGACTGACTGACTTGAATTGCCCCCTTGAATAAGCCTTGTCTCTGCAGCAGGGCAAGCAGGTCTAAAGGATCCAGAGGTCTCTGCTTCATGCTGCTTTTGGCAAAGGGCTGTAGCTGGGTGTGGAAAAGTGATGAGCTCCTTGCTTCAGCTCTGAGTGCTGTATCAGTTTTGTAATTATGTGTACACATGGACAGAAAAGGCTCCTGGGCTTTCCACAAAGAGTTAATTCATCCAGGGCATATGGCTATTCCTTTTTAGAGACTCTTTCAGACCCAAGGCACATCAGAAATTCCTCACCTGAGCTCAGACCCAGCAGAGCTCCCCCTCGCTTTCTTGTGTTCCATCTTTGAAAGCACAGCACTGAAACTCCCACAAAAACCTTGTGCCAAGACTAGTGGACCAGAAAAAAATGACATTAAAGTTGAGGGATCCCATTTGTACAGAGAGCTTGCAGGGCTCAGGGAGAGGGACGTCAGATCTCATTATATCTGAAAGGTTTTTCATTAACCATCCATGAAGCCACAGGAATGAACAGGGAAAAACTGTGCAACAGGTGGTGAAACTTCTCAAACAGTTGCTTATCACTGATTATCCTTGGGATGCTTTTGTCCTCTTTTCACCAAATATCACTATTTTTGCAGCATCAGGCTGAAAGGTAATCGGTTCTTTTTTTTTTTTCTTTTTTTTTTTTTTTTCTTCTTCTTGAAAGGTAAAAGCTTGTCCTATCACAAAGGCAGGGCTTGTTAGACTCATCACTTCTGCCCCTGCAGCCAGGCTGTGCCAGGCCCTTTGAGGGCACACTCATAAACTCCTTTCACGAGGCCAAGCAGCACAAAGGGCTGGGGGTGTGTAGGAGGGAGGGAAGCAATCTTGATTTCAGTGGCTGCAGCTATCAGAAATATCAGCAAGCTGCACTCTGGAGGCCACCTGCACGCTGTGCAATCTGTCTTCCCAAGAGCTGCAGAGCAGGTGGGTTCTAATCAAGGTCTCCAGGTGCTTGTTTGTGAAATATTTTGTTTTGAGGGACGCATGCGCAGCCTGAGGAGGAGGGAGATATCTGTGCAGACCTCTGGAATCCTGGACTCGTTAGTAACTAGTGATGATGTGCTTGTCAACACCTATAGGAAAGCCAATTTGTACTAAATTATTTAAACCTTACTCAAACAATGATGATCTTATTTGAGGTGCAGGTGCTCAGCTTCAGGCTCAGGCTTGTGTAAGCTGTTTACTTGTTATTCCTCAAAATACATTTACTGACAAAAAAAAAAAAAAAAAGTGAGTGTAAGAATGCACAACACAACACCTTTGTTAAACTGTGGGGCCTTTCCCCATAAACACACAAATGCTGAACTAAGACAGCCTTGTTAAGCTTTGCCAAGCCTCTGAGATCCCCTGTATATTCTGTGGAGTTTTGCACAATAGAAAACATCTCCATGCTGCCTGTGAGCCAGAGGACTCTGCTGCTCTTGGTGCTGTGTGGAGTCCTGTGCTGCAAAAATACCTTCTACTTAACAACCCACTTTCAGGACAAGTTGTAACAGGGGAACAAAACAAGCAAAAAGGGATAATAACAATAATCCCAAATCCAGTTCAGTTAGCTTTGTATCAGTCCAGCCTGCTGTCTGTAAGTCAAGGCAGGTAAAGCTTCAGGTGAAATTTAAAAGTGTGCAAGGAAATGGTTTAATGGTATAAGGGATACAAGGATTGATGTGGATGACCAGACAGGGAAAATGGGAAGTGCTATTAATGTGAACACATGAACATAGAAACAACTGATCAGCCAGGCAAGGCCAAGTTTCATTGTGAAAGGACCTAAAAGGAGGGATAAGAGGTAGTTTGGTCTTTATTTGGATTTGTTTGTTTGTTGTTTGTTGGGGGGTTGTTTATTTGTTTGTTTGTCATTTTAGAAAAGGAGGGGGAGGAAGCAGAAGGCTGTGAATTATATAAATTGCAGGACTGAAATAAGTAGGAAAAAGGATGATATGGACAATTCCTTTAACAACCAGTTGATAAATAATTTTCAGTGGCTGGGGGTTAAGATTCAGGGGTGAAGCACCCCGGTGAAAGCTTCTGTATTTAAGATATCTTCTGAAGAATTTGAAATAGGAAAATATTTGAGTATAGAACAAGTGTTGGAAGGAAAAAAAAAAATGCCTCAAACCTCCTTTCCCCACCACCAAAATGAAAGTCCAGAACCATCACCCAAGAGACTGAGTGTTTGATAAGACTCTTATCACCAGGGAGAAAAAATAAAAATAGTGTGTGGAATTGGAGCTCAGCTGAGATTTTAACTGTGTTAAGTTCAAGACCATAAAAGTGAGAGATGGAATGAAGGATGGAAGTGGATGGAGGCAGTTTCATGTATCATCATTCTAAAGGCAGTTTGAGAGTGAATAAAGGTTCTGTGTCCTGTGCCTTGAACTGTGAGCCTCAGCCCTTAGTGCAGTTTGATCTCTTGTAGTGATGCAAAAACAGCAATCACAAAGGAAGGGTTAAGGACAGCACAGTGGAAAGAAAAGCCCAAGGAAAGGAAAGTGAGAAAGGAAGAAAGATCATCTGGATATGGTTCTAAACAGCCAGGTACAGGAATGTAATGAAACTCAGTGCCCAGTGCAAAGTGAAATTTAAACAGGGTGTTGCTGAACAGAAGAAATGAGCAGCTTATGAGGATGGAGGAGGAGATTTGGGACCTAGCCAAGAGAAAGAGGTTGGAAACTTATCTGAGAGCTGCATTAGCCAAAAGAAGAGACTAGAAGTCAAACTAGAGACAGCTGTGCATAGTATTAGTGAGAAGAATTCTAGGGCTTGTTTTTTTTTTTTCCTTTGGTGTTGCAAAAGTCCCACAACCTCCACTGCAGGGGCAAAGAAATGGGAATGTTGTCAAGTATGGGTTACTTAAAGTCAGGAAGAACTACAGCATGTTTAAAACACTGTTGTGACTTTCTCTGTCCTGTTTCATCCCATTGGTGTAGGACAGAAGTTCTGCCAAGTGCAAAGTTCACAGGTAAGTCATTCTGCTGGAACTGTAACTCTTATATGAGCCTAAATCAGCTTCAGTTGGGTTTCAACACAGCATGTTTGAGTCTTCCTGAACTTTCACCTTAGTATGAAAAGTAGGTATTTTCTCTGTTTTTTTTTTTTTAATCTCTCAAGTCTGTGGATGTCTCTCTTTTGTAATAAGTTTACCTCCTACAGTTGGTTTACACCCTGATTCCCAAGATTTTCCATGTTGTTTTTTTTTTTTTAATTTTTGTGTACAGTTCAGTCACACCCCTCTGTTATCAGAGCTGTTTTAGAAACATCTCAAGTTTCCCATCACCTTCTGAAGTAATTCACACAGAAGGTACCAAATCTTCCAGGTTTCTCCAAAGAACCAAACCACATCAGCCAGTTCACTGACCTGAAACCTCCAATCCCAGCTAGAAGTGATTGCTCAATCCACCCTCAGTACTGGAATGTTCCCCAATAATATTGGTGTGGGGACATGGATGGAGTTTTTCTGAATTCCTCTCATTGCTTCCAGGGCCTTGCTGGAAGCACATTATAAATAATGTAATCACACCTTTAAGTCCCAAAATTTCCAGGTACAAAGTTCCACAAAATCACTGTTGTATGAAGGAATTTTGGGGCTTTTTTCCCAGCTCCTTTCACAGAAGTTTCACTGTGGGTTTCATGGTCTTCTGATGAGTCATGTGAATACAGTGCTTGGTCATAAAGAAAATGTGATTTTGATTTGTTTATATGATCTTCCTAATTTTGCTGCCTTATCCATGCTACTGTGGTTGTTATTCTACTTATATCACCACAGAACAGATAAGCTCCATCTTTGATGATGTGAGAAAAATAATGAATGACTGTTTACTGAAACAAGCAGTAGCAGTGGAGTTGGCCTTATTGGAATAAAAAATTAAATTATATATTTTATGTGGAAGATTAACAAACCCAATCTGAATGTCAGTCTTTATTTTACTTCAAAAGTTCTCTATCTCCCCAAGTGTACTACAGCACAGCCAGCATTATCATAGCTCTGTGATTGGAAACAGTTTTCCCCAAGACTTCTTTTGAAAGTTGAAATCTGGTTTTATTTATCATCTATAAATGCTCATTTCTGTAACAGAGGCTGTTTTAAAGCATGAAGCTGTGTCTACTTAAGTCGTGAAAGATAAATAATTTAATTATTATTTATAGCATTGTCAACAAGTTGATTATTTAATCAAAACAGCTATTTAGTAATGATAGGAAATATAGCAAGGGTCACAGTAAGGTACAGCAAATTCTTAGCTATAAAGAAAGAAGTCTATTGAGATGGTTTCTTTACTAATCAGAAGCATGCCAAATTTTCAGGCTCAGGAAGTTCATTTAGGTTGCAACAAGGCAACAGTATATGGATATATTGTTCAGTTTCTTTTTTTTTTTTCCACAAGCAACAACAGAATCCTCAGTCACAGTATGACAGAATAGGAGAGAGGATGAGAGAAAATGACTGCACAAATGGAACCAGAAATCTATTTATTATTAGAATTTATGAATTTAGAAGTTCAGAATATTTTTCCCCTACGATTTCTATGTGACTGCCCTTTTGCAAAGTAATGTAAAGTGTTTGGAGATGTATCGTTTGAGCTGCTGACATAATTAATGATTTCATTAAGAGCATGAAAGGAGGCTCTTGTATTTCTCTGGCATTAGCAAGCCAAGTTCGTGTCCCAACTCTAATAACCAAAGTTGCTTTTGCCGATTGAGACTGTTGGTCCTCTTGTTGCAAAATAAAAATTTGAAAGCCAAATATTATACTGGGCTGAGATACTTCCCAACATGTCAGGAGTGTGACATGTTTTAAATATGAGCAGCTACTACGGATTACAGGCTGGCAGAAAACTTCCCAACATTTCAAATAACAATACAAATGGGAGGATCATAAACAAGGTCTGCTTCCAGACATATAAAGGAAAACAATTTAAAAATTACCACTTACCACTCCCAGTTTTCATATAAAGTCCTTGATTAGGTAGTTTGCACTCCAGAAATAATGTTGATCCTTGAAAATCTGTGGCAATCCTAAGAAAACTGCAGTAGGATTTGTTAGGAATGAACCATGAGTTTGGGACACTGGTGTGCCCTTTCAGTTATGCCCAGACTGTTTTTTTCATCTCACAAGAGTCAGGCTAACATCCTGTGTAAGACTGCAGGAATTCAGTTTCTTCACCTTGATACCTAATGGACAACAAAGATACAGGTGCTACAAATCCCAGACTTTGAAGGAAAGGGGAGAAGAGGAACAAAAAGTGTGCTGGAAGCCAGGTTTGTGCACTGGACCCACCAGAAGATGTTGGGAGTACAAACATCCCAGGGGAGGGAGAGCCCCCTGCTCAGGGTAAGGACAGGCTGGGCTGTTCTGGGGCAGAACCAAGCACAGCTGAAATATTAAAAGGGCTGGAACCTGCTTGGGTATGGAAAGGCATTGCAGGACTGCATGGAAATCTTCTGATTCTTGCCTTGCCACAGAGAGTGTTGGCCTCTTGAAGGTAATCACACAGTCCCTGTGTCAAACTTCAGCATATATTCTTCAGTTTTACAAAAAAAACAGGTTTTTGATGATGTTATGGTTATGAAATCAGTGCTAGAAACCACCCTGAGCATATGCCTGCAAGAGCTCCGTTTAAAATGAGCATTCACATGCTAAAATAGGAGCAGAGGCCAAAAGCACAAGCCAGCTGTGAGACTGGGCAGAGATCAAGGGGAAAAGTGACCCTGTCTCATGTGTTTTTCTGGTTTCATGTTAACATGTATGCTCCCTTCACCTCTGCACCAATTTGTGGGTATTACATTTCCATGCAAATAAAAGGCAATTGTGGTAGTTCTCTGTGTATGTGCATTATTTCATAGGATCTACACCTACACCAACCTTGACATTTAAATCTTCAGAGAGCCTGAAAAGCACCCTATTAAATCAGAATCAAGGTGCAGCACCAAGGTGCAGCTACCCCTTTGTATTTCCTGTGGCAGGAGCCAACAGCAGACACAGACATTAATATAAAGTGAGTCATCTCCCAGTAAAACTCTCCTGTCTCTCAATAATTGCTGATTTACAGAGGGACTTGTAGATGCATTGCACCAGCAACAAAACTTATTCTTCCTGACTTTTACTCAAACCTTTTCTGGACTTGGTTAAAGTGCTGGCCTCCACAACATCCTGTGGTTGACTTCCACAGTTTAATTATTATGTAGTGCGAAGAAAGTACTTCCTTTTGTTTGTTTTTCATACAGAGGGAACTGAATTCTCCCTCATTTTTATGTCATGAGAAAAAGGCAACAGCAATTTTCTGCTCATCTTCTCTTTGCCATTCAGAATTTTGTAGATGCTATCATATTTCTCTTCTGTCATCTCTTTTTCCAGCAGGGAAGTTGTAGTCCTTTTCCTTTCTCTTCCTGGGCAAACCTTTCTTTAACTGAAGTTGTTTTTCTCAGCTGAGTTATGCCCTGCATCTTTTCCACTTCTGCTTTGTCCTAAAAAAGGCAATAGGAATTAAGAAACTATTCAGAAGAGTGCAAATGCACCTTGAAAGAATGTGCAGAACTCAGCTTGCTTTTCCTCACACTTTTATAGGATTCCATTTCTGTGGCAATGTCCAGCTACTCGCTGCTGTTCTGCAGCTTTTGTGTGCAGCTTTAGTGCCTCTGCTCCCACATGGCTTCTGGGTATTCTGTCCTGTGGGACTATTTCTAGAGAAAATCTCTAATTGCTTTTCCCCTCTAAGCAATCCAATACGAAGAAAAATAAGGATTTTTTACTTATTTGCCCATTAGATCCAAAGAAGAGAAAGCAAAGGAAATGGAAAAGTATAAAATATGTCTTCAAATTCCTCAGGTAATTTTCAAAGCCCTAGAAAGACCATTGCCCCTTTACAAGGGACTTAGACTACAGTATCTGTGTTTACTAACTTTTCCTTGGAAGTGCTGTTTTTAAAAGTCTGTCTTTCAGTTTTTTCTTGGGTGTGTGGTTGCATGTATATATGTGTGTGTGAGTGTGTGTGTGAGCTCATTCGCTTTGTGCTGGGGTTAATAAAATATGAGGTCATTCTTCCTTGAGAAAGGGTTTTGTGGTCTGGCTAGAGGGAAAAAAAAGCCATGTTCAGCATTTTAATCTGTCTCTTGCTGGGGGAAAACTCAGCTCTCTTGAGAAGCCCACTTATCACAGAGAGATCTGGGCATGAATGGGATCCTCTGCTTCAGGGTGCTCCATCCTAACCCTCTGCATCTATGGGACTGTTACACAGGAAAAGAAAATGTGATTTGTCATATATATGTGGGTCTAGATGGGCTGTGCTTTCAATGTAGTAGAAAAAAAAAGTTTATTATGTATTTTGCATGTGTATAGTATATATGGAGATATGTGTACATAGGCTTATACTTGTTACATACATTATATATATTTATATATAGTTCTGTCTATTTGCAAACAATGGTAAGTCTGGGGTGTAACAGGAAACTCTTCTGTCTAGGAAGGCCCTCTTGGAGGTCAGCAATCAAGGGATGCTCATTCCAGTTTTGAGAACCTGACAGAATTTCACATATTGCTCAATTCATGTAACGCTTTTATTCCCAGTTTCTGCCTCCTTAGGGTGAATATCAGTCACACCACCTCCACGAGATGCCCTTTGAAATCTGTAGCTGCAGCTATAATGCTGTCATTTGATGCCATTATTCACATCAGCAGGAGACTCAGGAACCTTTTTTGTGTCCACATGCAAAAGGCACAGCTTGGCTTGTGATTTTTAGCTGCAAGACTTTCCTTGGAAGAGATGGGAGGTGTATGAGTTCAGAGTGCAGATATACACAAATGAGATTTGCTCAGATTGAAGCCCAGCTAGGGAGGAAATTCTCTGGTGGGAGAAAGTGGGCACAGGGTGTTTCTTCCTGAAGTGGATTGGTTTGGGAAAGTTTTAAGCAACTGAAAATCGAAGATTAAAAATGTGTAGAGAAGGAGAGGGCCCAGGACTGATCTGGTTAGTGAGAAAGGGTTGGCAAAGGGTTATGAAACCTCATGTCTGGGACTGCATCTTGTGGTAAGGAAACATTTACCACAGCAACCAATGTGTACTGGACGGAGCTGAAAGTCCTTTCTCTCAGTCAATCCACTTGAAATGAACTTTTACGATCCGAAATGCTAAACTGTGCTTGTGTAAACTGCACGTCTGCACCTAGAAAGCATCCATTGTGAGGCTTTCCTGGTTCCTCCCAGGGTACCACACACCTAGCAGTGCACAGCACTGGTGAGCAAGAAGATTAACAGGTGTGACTGTAATGCAGGATTAAATAATAAAAACCTTAAAACCAAACTGGCATTTGATGGCGAAGCAGACTGACAGAAAAATAAATCTGTTTTTACCATATTTTTCTCAGCACTGACTACGTGCCTCTTCCCATTTGCTCTGATTTCAGAGCTGCAGTTGCAGCAGGCTCCTTTTCAGTTGACACATCCAAAAAGAAACACCTCATGCAACCACACGCTGAGTCAGTGCTAGCTTTAATGGGAAAATAGTAGTTGATGCCCTTTAGGTATTCAAACAATAGCTGAAGTATTAATCATTCTCCTTTTAATGCAGAGATGAACAAGCCCTTTCCTTAAATATATTTATTTGGGTATTATTTCCATGTCATTACTGATTCAGTTCTGCCGCTACACTCTGACTGCTACATGGAAAGTAGGAAACTATTAATTTAAAATCATAAAAATTACTGTGCTGTTAGGTTGTGAAATTGTGATTAATGGGTGTTTTAACAAAGTGTGTGCAGGTTTTTTACAACTTTTTTGTACACAATTCTACAAGAATTCCATTATATATTCTATTCTTGAAGAATAATTTATCCTGTAGGAACATCTACACCTCACAATGATTTTTCTTCTTTATGGAACATCTTCTAGGGTCTTCCCAAATACCATACAGACTTAAAATATAATTTGTGGATCTTAACAGGGGTTTGCTTTAAAGCACAAGGAATGACTTCCCTTAGCTTTGATGGTTCTACACACCCTCCAGATAACATAAATTTATTCATTGTTAAAATGGGATGGTATCAAAAGCATTTAAACTGTACTCAACAATATTTCATGAAAATATGCACAGGAAGAGAACATAACAAAGCAGCAGCAAAATTAAATGCAGTACTTTGAGAGGAGTTGGAGTGGGACATGCACATTATTTTTGCCTAGTCTATTTACAGGAACTGTGGAATTTTAGGTATCAAAAGACCTTTGGTCTACCTCCTCAAAACTTTGCATTTACTTTTTTTGGCATATACTGACCAAAAGAGTAGTTAAAGGAGATTACATTAACAGGGATTTTTGGGAAAAAAGTTTGGAACATTGTCTTGAAATAATTAATCCGTAGGCATTACTGGAAAGTGAGCAAACTGTAATCCCAGAGGAAATCCTAATAATCTCAGCCAGAATGGGAATTGCTAATTTCCAGACCTTTCTTTGCAGTGTTCTTCCCTTTTGTCAGATGGATCATGGGTGTTCAGGAGTCCTCACCAGGTGGCCTTTGAATATCTGCTGCTCCAACACGCCGAGCTGGAGATTTTTACACAGATGTGTCTCGAGATGACACAGAGCCCATGGGAATTGTGTCCTCCTTCCCCCTGCCAAAGGATGCTGCTGTTCCTCCTGCCCTGGGGGAACGTTTTGAGCTCAGCTTCTGCTGAACAACTGCAAACCCTTGCTGTGACCACGGCTGGTGGCCTCAGCCTGGCTGGCTGTGGCTCTCCATCACTGCAGCTCCCGAGACTGGCAGACAGGAGCAGACAGCACTGCCAGAGTGCCAGAGGGCTGGGAGCTCTCCCAGCACAGCCACAGCCCTCCTTGGGCTGCTGGGAGGACACAGCACTGCCCATGTCTGTCCCCAGGGCTCTGCTGGGGTGCTCAGCCCTAAGGCAGCAGCTCTGCCTCATCCACAGCACACCAGCTCACAGCTCTGCTCCCCATTTCCTGAAGCACAGGCTTTTCTTCCCGATGCCTTGTGGGTTTGCTGTTGCTTCCACCTTCCAGCAGCAGCAGGGCCTCAGTTCACTGATTTTCTGGTAACCTTGTGCCATTCACTTGCTTCCCATCGTTCTCTGTTGCTGCTCTGAGGATCTGCCTCAAGCACAAAAATAAATGAAGGGAGCTAGGACCATGTGCCTGACCTTAGGAGATGTGCTGGTTTTCCCTTCCTCCTCCCCCATCTTTTTTTTCTCCAACACTTGGTGTGCTAGGCTCAGGTTAATTTGGTGTACTTAGTTCAAGTTGTCACATCTTCAGGGGGAACAGGAGCTGCCTCATTTTCCAGATTGACACAGGGTTCCTGTGACAAAAGAGGAATGCCTTCCTGCCACTGAGCTCTGCAATACATTGGCTTACAGAAGGCAATTGTGAATTTGTTGGTTCTCCACCTTTGGAAGCCTTTCAATGGAAACTAAAACAGCAGCCCTCTCTCATTAAATATATGTATGCAATTTCACACTAGTTACAGACATTTAATTAATAAAGTTCTGCTCTAAAAAGTCATTTATCATCCCCCATTGATAACAGTTGACCTCCAGGTCTAGCAATGCAAGCAATTTTCAACTGAGGGTCATGAGACAGAAAGAGGTTATTCAGTTCAGTACAAAATGTCATTTCTGTGTAAACTGGACATCTGAGGGAGATGTACAGTGAGTTCTAGTTCTTAATTCTAATTTTAAGTGAGGTCTTTATTACATATTTGCTTGTAACCCTCCCTCTTCCTTTCATTCAATTGTATCTTTTTGTCAACAGCTCCCACACTCCAGACACCTCATCCCAATGACTTGTTCTTCCTTCCTTGTTTCCTGCCACCATCCCATGACCCCACACTGGCTGCTATAATCCTGTGCCTATTACACTGAGTCCCCTTGGTGGACTGGCAGAGGGCTTTTGCCTCCACCAGCCCAAGGCATTGCCATTCATGGAGATGTTCAGGGTGCAGCATGAAGGCAGACACATCAAATCTCTGGGGGTGTTTGCTACTTGCCAAAATAACCCTGGGTTCTGGAAAATGCAGAGAAAAAAAGATGATTTTCAACACCTCTGTTACTTGTCCAATTTTGAATTTATTAACAGTACCAGTGAAAGGCATGACACTGGCCCTCAGGCAATCCCCACTTCTGCCAGGTTTCAAAGACAAACAATGTAGGTGTCAACGTTATTCAAAAATTGATTGAAAGAATCTTAGGATGGAAAGCATTAGGCAACTTCCACACAGGGGCTGGTGCCAGCTCCCACTACAATAACAGTCTCGTCTGCCTCACCATGCCCAGGCACTACAGGATCAGATTTGGGGCACAGTGTCAACTGCAGCCCCAGTCTCATTCCTCTCTCAGCTTTCCTCACTTGCTCCCTTTGCTTTACCAAGTGGTTCTCAGGGAGCAGAGTGGGGAGCTGGGTGTGGGGGACAAGTTCAGGTCAGCACCTCAGAGGGATGGGCACTGGTGGGAGGTGGGGAATAGGATCCCCTGGCAGGGAAAACAGCCTCAAGGGCTGTGCAGGCTCCTTGGGGCTTCCCTTCGTGGATGTTTTCTCCTCTCTGGTGCACTGGGGTCTTGTTGAAATGTCACTAATTAACCTCACTTCTGCTGTGGGGCTGGATTCTCTTCCCATTTATTTCAAAACCCATCTGGTGTCCAGCAGTGCTTTCTGCCAGGCTGGGATGACTGGGATAAATGGGATGAAGAGAAGAGAAGAGGAAAAGCAATCTGACTCTGCTCAAGCATCTCTGAAAGGGGCAAGAAACGCCCCAAAGCACCTTCAGTGGATGACTGGGCTCCCTTCACAGCTTTGTTTGGGGATGAGTTTCACTGGAGGGCTGAATTTGGCCAACTGTCTTTCAGTTTCTATTTATTAATCTCATCTAATTTAATGACAGGAAATGAGTAATGAAATCCAGCAGTGACAGGCTGCCTACTTAGGCCAAGAGATTTGCATCTGAACTGAAAGAGCCCAAACCATTACTATACCATGAGATTTGCTCTGCTGATGGCTAATTCAAACAATTCTAGAAAATTTTGAAAAAAACCCCCTTTAATGACAAACTCAAATCATTAATGGGAGGCAATACTAGAAAGTTTTAGCTCTTTAGAGTCTCCCACAGTGGGTTCTGATGGCCATGTCCACTGCCACCAGTGGCAAGGGGATGGTGTTTTAAGGTGGCCACAGTTTGCAGCAAGATGGGCAGAGGTGAGGTAGCAATTTTTACTACTTCTCATAAATTCCAAGAAAAACATGCACACCTGCTGGGATAATGTCTAAAAGGGTGATTTTCAGTTTGTTTCCATACTCCTTCATCTGTTGTATGTCATTTCCAAGCTACAATGAGGGGGAAGGAGGAACAGAAGAAGCCAGATGAAGTGAGATATTTTTTTTAATTTAAATGTGAAGGTATTGCCTGGAGGTATTTTCAGCTACAACCCGAGGTTTTGGAATAGAAGTTTAATTGATGTGATGTCATAAAATAAATAGAATAAATTTATGAATTGATGGTCTCTCAGTCTGGCTCTCAGTGGGTGGCAGGTATCTACATTAAAAAGACCATCAGGACTGGCACCTCTCTTGGCAGTGGCAGCCAGGAACCTAAGCATTAATTTGGCATGGGGATTACACTGTCCTTCACGGTGGTCTCTCCAGGTGATGGCTTCAGCACCACGTTGCATTCATGAGGGGAGGTCTGGGGGTGGCACAGGAGGCAGAAAGGACCATCAGTGCCCCAGCAGGACCCGTGCATGCTCCACTGAGAGCTGTCTCCTCCAGCGCTGTCAATCTGACATCTGTCACCACTGCTAAGTGAGCTATTAAAATTTCAAGGAAGTTGTTTGTTTGTTTGCTTTCAATGTTTGGGCATATTTTTTTTTTTTTCTTTTTGCCTTTTTGAGTGCTGAAGGGCCCCTTGTTAAGCAAGTGCTGGTGAGCTCAGAAGGGCTGGCTGTGCCATGTTAAACAGGGTCCCCTAGCTGTGCTCTCTGCTCCTGCTGAGCACGGGTAGTGCTGGAGGGGTGGGCTGTTCAAAGCACCTGGGAGCAGCAGGGATGCCAAGGAGGGGAACTGTCTGAGAACTGACAAGCAGCCTGCTGAAGTTACAGCCAAGCCTTGAAGGGGGCAGGAATTCACCCAGGAGGACCACTGGCAGAACAGGGTCTGGAAATGTGGGTCCTGCAAATGTCTCCTGACACGAGGATACAGGTAACAGGGCTTATCCCCACTTTTGTAAGATGAAACTGGCCCTGTGTGGGTGGGGGCAGATGTTGTGAAAGCTGAAGGGCTGTAACCAAACCCAAATAAGCATTTGCCTTTATGGTATTACACTATAACTCCAAATTAGGGTCTGCAATTGCAGCTGCTGTGAATATAATAGCAGGCTACTGGAACTCTGCATCCCAATGAAGCTGCTGCCAGGACCCCCAATCCAGATGTACAGGAGGAAGCTGATTTTTAAAAAATTATTATTTCTAAAATTTATTTGGCAGAGGGTGAAATCTACACCTTCAAGCAGAAGGGAATTTTTCAGCACTACCTGTCAGTCTCCTGGGGTTTGGGTGAAATAATTAGATAACAGATTGTGAGGAAGGGGAGGGAAACCATTTCCAACTAATTCGTTGTGTCTTAATGAGGGTATGTTTGGAAAATAACTATCTACACATGCCATCTTTCCTATGTTGGAAAAAAAAATAAATTCAAACAACACGTAGCACAAGAATTTCACGTAGCTCTCTTGCATTAAGGTACTTTGCCCAGGCAAGCATGATTGTAGGGAAAACTCTGCCCGTGTTCATTCATGGATTCCTGTGACTATATACATTATTATTGCTAAATATAAACTGTGTCCTAACAGCAGTTTTGATTTAAAGAGTTGATGGAGACAGAGGAGTTGTATGGTCTGGGACATTACTCACTGTTTAAAAAAAAAACCTCATGAGAAGCCTCAGAATTAATACTTGACTGAAGCAGCAATTGTCATAATTATGCCAGGTCTGCACTATTATTTTACACCTCCTCAATACAATTCACTGGAATTATAGGATTCCAGTGAATGCTGCCATGACCATTTCATCACACAACTATATTTCAGTTGTTTTTTTGTTTTGTTTTTTTTTTTTGTATGATCATTGCTCACCACAGTTTGAAAAACAGAAAATTAGTAGGAGTGATAAAAAGAGAGAAAGTAAATCCTGGATTCAGTTGTACAGTTCTCATTTCCCTGCCTCCTTCCCCTCATCTCATGTCTTTATATGGTTAATTTTTGAAGAATCCCCTTGAAATGCCAATTATAACATCCTTTAACATTTACACAATTTAAATAAAACCTATCAAACTTTATTAACAGGAAAAGAAAAACAGTACATGATAGTCTTGTTAAACCATGCTAATGAATACATGCTGAGTCTTGGTTTCTGTTAAGGTATTTTTTTTATTTCAGAAGAGGTTTTGTGGTTTGGGGATTTTTGAGGAGGAGGAGGAGGTGGAAATGGGGGGCCTCTGGCCATGGTCCACCTACATGAAAGTCTGGGAGAATTGTTTTATTAATTCTTTTTGGCCACACCTCTTCTGAATTACATTTTTGTCTTCCCAAGTCTTAATCTTTGCATCAACTAATTGCTCTTGAAACTCTGCTTTGTGGCCACACTCAAGAATTAATCAATGAGTATTGCCTTTAAGTCTTGGCATTTGCTAAAGCTATAAATGTATGTGTATGAAGACAAATATATGAAGGAAACCATTTTATAAACAATATATTAGAATAGCAGTGAATGGAATTGCCAGCACTGAGAAAGGAATTCCTATTTGTGCTGGAAGTCAGAATGGGGCTCATGCAACCCCTGAAGCTCAAAAATAATCTAAGGTAGAATTCCAGAGATTTGGCAGTATAAATATATATTAAAAATTCAGAAAGATTTCCTCCCTTGCAGTAAGTTGTTCTGGACTAATCAGAAAGATTCTAAATTCTCTGGAAGGTGATGCAGCAGAAGCTGTGCTATCAAAAATGGTATCTTGTATTTGCAGCAGGAATAATCCTTTGGTGACTGATAGGGACTTTATGTTTCACTTTGACTCCTGGGCAGTGCAGTGCCTTACTGTGTTTTCTCATTTTGAGAGGATAGGAGTCTGCTCCACTACACAAAAGAGCAGTCTGGATCTCCAAACAGATAAATATAAACATTGAAATAGGTGAGACCTGAAACTGTACAGATCCACTTTGTCTTGACTGGAATTCTGCTTGCATATTCACCTCCCCAGCCTTTCTCTCTCCCCCCTTTTCCCTCCTTTCCCTTTCTGTTCCCTTTCACTTTTCTTCCTTTTCTCTTTCTTGCTTCACCCATGTTCTCTTCCCCTTTTCTATTTCTGCCTTTTTTTCCCTTTTTTCACCCTTCATCCCTTTCCTTCCTTTTTTTTTTTTTTTTTAAAAAAAACTTTTTAATGTCCCTCTTCACATTTTTTTTCCTAAGCTGAGCATGACTTCAAACTAGTTTGGGTCTCTCAAGTCCCCAGGAAACTGTGCCCAGCCTCCTCCTCCCCTAATAATACTCTTCTGCATATACTGCAGAGCACAGAATGTCAGAATTCAAAGGACAATGACAGTGAACACAATCCTAAGGTGATGGAACCCGCTCTGATTTATGTGGCAAACCTGGCAAAAGGAAGTATTTAACTCCCTGCCCCCGGGGAAGGGTGGAGCTCAGCTCAAATACAAAACTGAGCATGTTGGAAGAGGGACGCTCCTCAGTTTTCATTGCTGTTTGTCTCCAGTGTTGAAGAAATGCCCAGGTGCTTGTGGCCCAGCTGAGGGGAGAGTCCAGGACACCACAGGATGGAGCAGACCCTCCTGAGTGCCAGCACACAGGACAAGCAGGGGCAGCCCCAGCTGCTGTGCTCCCACCCCATGACAAGGTGTCCCACCGAGGGGAGCAGGGAAAGGCTGGGGATGCTGCTTGCCTGGACTTTGGTGAAGCCTTTGGCACTGTCCCCCAGAAAACTCTCCTGGCTGCTCACAGACAGGGAAAAAGTGACTGGATGGTCATGCCCAGAGGGTGGGAAGTGGGGATGGAGCCTGTTGGTGCCCAGTCACCACTGGTGTTCCCCAGTGTGGGAACCTAAGATGTCTCTATGACAATCTTAGATTGTCTGAGCTCTAGCTAAGGAGCTTCTAAATTTTGGCAGGGGGGTCAGAGACCCTGGCATGCAGCCAGGGACTCCTGTGGCTTTGAGTTTGATCCATGGAACAAATTACCAACTGTTGATGAAGAACTAAAAGTCACAAAATTCTAGATAATATGATAATAGTAGTTATAAAATAAAAAAGAGAATTTTTGAAGATCTCACCAGAAAGGCTTAAGAGACAAGATAGAAAGACCTAGGTGTTGTCCTGTCCTCCTTCCTTCTTCTTCCTAAACCCCCTCTTTTAGTGATGTTAACACTTAGAGATTAGATTAGAGTAAAATGTAACTGTCTAACATAAATGATAGACATTAGACTATAATTGTAAATAACTAACACGTAGTTTGTAGTATAAAAGTTAGTGCCTGCCCCTGGGGCAGGGTGTGTGCCTCGGGCTGCCCTACTAAACAAATCTCAGCAGCCCAGACAAAAAAATATCACAGATAAGAAACAATAAAACAACCTTGAAAACAACAACCGAAAACTTTCCACTGATTCTTTCAACAACAAAGTTTAGAAACAACAAGAGTTATATATCTCAAAATCATCCAAACCAAAACAACCCCCAAACCCCCAGGGCTCATGCTGTTTGAGGTCTCCATCCATCACCTGGACCCTGCTTGGACTCTGGTGATCTTAAGGGCCTTTTCCAACTCAAATGATTCCATTCCATCAGACAGTCAAGGCCTTGGGAAGGAAGAGCTTTTGCTGGCCCCAGGAGCTGCTGGCCAGCCAGGAGCAGAGCTGCTGAGGGTGGAAGGGAGCTGTCCCCCACCCTGTAATGTCCTCATGCACATCATGCCCACTGTAGGGGACACAGTGCAGAAATGAGGAATGGCATTGAGCTGTCCTGAGAAGGTTTGCATTCATTTTGGAAGAGGTTTACTTTTAATGGCAATTAAGAGACTAGGGAAATGTTTGTGAGGGAAAGTGCTGGAGGTCACCTACAACTGCCTTTCATTGCACTTCAAAAAGCCCTAGAAATTTCAATGTGGAGGTGCCTAGTAACTGCAATGAACTCTTAGTGGGTATTTTTCCATTCTTGAAGAGCAACTGAACCATTTTTCTTAACTTCATTCTCAAACACTTCGAAGTAATGTTTTTATTCTTCACCTCCCATGTTTTCCTTCCTAAGACTCCACAGACACATGTGATTTCACTGATTTAACTTAAAGATATGACAGAAAAATAACTTTTTCTTATATCCTGCTATGACAATGGGAACAAGGACAATTATTCCCTCCTGTGTATGTGCAGGATCTGTGTGTAGGCAAATCCACATGCACTTTCTCTCTTCTTTTTTTAACTCTTTAAGGATGTAAGCAGGTGTTCCCTTTGTGACCCTACAGTGGTACAGAGAACCTTGTGAAATATGTATTTTCTGCAGCTGAAAGAACCAATAGGATCAACCAAATTAGAGGTGGCAATAATAAAGATAATGAGATCTAGTCCTTGCTGATTACACTGAAAATGTTTTGGAGAAAGAAGGGAAAGGGAACACCTGAGCAAAAGCCATAAAAGACATGTTTATATGTCTTCTGGTGGTCTGTTTTAGTAATCCCTGTTTCAGCCCATAAACAGAGAGCTCATGAAGTAAAGGTATGTTTTCTGTCAATACTGAGTTTGAGTATTTAATGCTTAGATGCATTGGTGCATTACACAGGCACACATTTCACCTAAGCATTGTTGGATCATTTTTGCTAAACTGGAATATAACTTGGAGGACATTTACCAGATCTCTAGAGCCAGTGGGCATTAGTTTGGCTCTGTGACATAAAACCCCATCACTGCTGTGCCACAGATGTATGGTCAGATCTGCCTCTCAGGCACATAAGGGCTAATTAAAAAAGAACAACCAGAGCCTCAGCTTTGTTTTATGTGACTGAGAAAAGCTCTGCTCCTGTCAAGCATTTCAGCAGCAGTGAGCTGTGGCCATGGCAGTGACACGAGCTGGTGCTTCTGAACTCCAGGAGTTTGTGTCCAAACAGGAGCCCCTTGGCCAAGGGGGTTTGGGTCAGTGCTGCTGAAGGCTCCAGTCACACTCCCAGAGCAGTTCCACTGCCTGAGCTGCACTGTCTGCTATAATAGACACTTTCCCAGGGATTAAATGTGTTTACATTTGTGGTTGCTTTGAAAGCACAGTGAAGCCTTTTTATTTAATTAAATTAACATCTATTCTCTTTAGTGAAACATAATGTGCATTCTGCCTTTATATTCATTCTTCACCTTAGGCAATTTGGATAACATTGTTGGGTTGTTAGCAGAGATTAGCTTCACACAGGATTGTGCTGGCTTTGCGAAATGTATTCTTTCAGATCTTTTCAACTCCTGAGTTTGTTTGGTAGTGAATGAATAAAATGTATCATCCTGTAGGCTAGAATTCACCTAATTGCCATCTATCATATTTCAAGGGAGCTCAACCAAATAAGTTATTTCCTTACACATTAAATATATTGCTTAATCTTCCAATTCTTTAAAACAAAAGAAGTGTCCTGACTGTTCTGTGTGGTACAAAGTAGAAAATTTATTTTTCTTTCTTGGCCCCTATATTTTTTATTTTCCCCCCTTTTTTAAAGTAATAATAAGTGTTCAGACTTCATCAAGCTGATACATGGTGAGTTCAAAATACTGCAATATAAAATAAAAAAGGCTTAGTGGGTATTTATAACAGGCAGCATTCATAACTGTCCTGGTTTAATGCAGGTTTATTTTCCTTTTTCATATTTTACGTGGTCCATTTCCCTCCATATAAAATACAGACTTGCAATATGGGTTTGCTCTCACTGTTTCACTTCATCTCAGTCAGAGCAGATGGAGATGCCATTTCCTTGAAGGAATAAAAGGACATTAATCTATGCTTCACACAATGTTTCATTAAGAGCACTTCTGTGCAGTGTCAGGGGAGAAACTTGTTGTAGGAACCAAAAAACTTAGAGCACCTCTTTTTTTTTGTTCCCCCTGTAGTACAGGATTTAGCAAGAAAACAAACTGAGAAACCAGTGTATAGGCATTTCCTAAGGATTGATAACTAGAAAAACACAACTAAAACTGTGGCCAAACACGAGGGACTTTATTTGAAAAATGAAGTCTTAAAAACCTCTTTTATTTCCCAGTTTGTCCAGTGCTCAAGTGGCTGCCACACAGCAGCATTTTTTGATTTGATCCAGTTTCCCTTTAAATTTGCCACAGTGAAGCAGTTTTCAAGAACCTCTTGCCAATTTTTTAAAACATGATGGCTATTTCTCAAGAAATGGCTGAAGTCATTGCTATTCTGAGTGATTACAGGACAGTGGTATGGGAAATCTCATAACTGACTCAACGTCAGTTTGGGTACGTGTAAGAAATGGGATTTCTAGGTAACACATTTCTGGTACTATTAGGTAAGTCCTGCTCGGAACTGGGTGAATATAATCCCAAGGATTTGGTGTCCTTCCCAGATTTCCTTCTATTCTTCCTCCTCTGACACTGTCACTGCCTCTTGCCAGCCTGTCCATCAAGAAACCTAAACAAACCCACTTTTCTTCACCTGCATGTTCACCCTTTGTTGCTACTTCCCCCTTTCTGCGTGGCATTTGCAGGAAGAAGAAAAGAAGGGATGTTTCCTTGTGGCATTGTTTGAGTTTGAGGAGAAGGAATAAGCATGACCTGTTGGTTAATGGAGACTGTTTATTCTAAGCTGTGGTTCATGCTATTCAAGAGAATCAAGTAATTACTGCAGACTTCCTTTCCACTCAGCTGCTTGGGCCAAATTCTGCTCCCATGCTACAACTGATTGTATAAACTAAACACAGAACTTCTCTCCCTGGGGTCACAGGGACAGGATCTTTTATCCAAAAAGAAATATCAGAGGAAACACTTAAAGACCTAGTGGAGAGTTATCTGCCACTAGGTATTTTATTATTTGCTGACCTGCTGAAGTGATTCTTTCTGCAGAACTACATTTGTTGTGAGGAAATAAGAATCAGGAACAACTTCTCAAAAACTGAAAGACTAGAGAAAGGGATTGAAAGGATGAGATGTTTTGTCTCAAGAGATGGCTCTGAAGGAGGCAAAGCAGGGGTCTGCTCGGGGATCTTGCAATCTCTGTGTAAAAGTCACAGTTGCTGAGCAGAGCAGTTGTCCAATTATATTGGAGCAGTTCCTAGCTCTATCCTATTCAAGCCTGGAAGAAGAAATGAAGCAAAAGAGAGAGAGAAAGGGCAAGAAGGAAGATTGGTTGATTTTTCAGGACATATTAGATGTTTCCTACTCGTTTTCTGTGCAAGTATCTCTCAGGAAGGGTTTAAACTTGGAGTCATAACAATGTGTGTGACAGGTCTGTGTGCAAGTAAAGTTAATTAATTCCCATTTCTCTCATCTCTCTAATCATGTTATGATGTCAGATCTCTTCTCTGGGAGTGAATGAAGGTAAACCTCAAACACAATATGTGCCAGGATTGACAGAAGTAAGGCAGCACATTTTTTTCCATCTGAGAGGTTTCTGGAGATGCCTTTGAGCAACCATTGGTTTCACTTGATCTACTGCAATGAATTCTTTCTTTTACCAACCCTAAATGTTCTTTGTACTGGAAAGAGCAAACCTTTATGGAACTCATTCTGTAGTACTGTTTCAAAACTGTGAAAGACAGGAGAGCTGGTTTGCATCTCTGGTATCCATCAAAGTTCAGATGAATTATCCTCATAATTCTTTGTGTTTTTCTATTTTCACCTTTCTCTGAAAGTAATCTCAAAAGAGAAGGGCCAAACTAAGAGCTTTTCTAATCTTTGGAATAATGAACTGAACAGAAAGACTTCAATAAGTTCAGTGCTGCTGCTCAGTCTGAGGAAGTGGAGACCTCAAAGTTCAGAGGAGTTGCTACACAGAGACTTTGATTTCATCTGTGCTTCCAAAAGCCGGATGTGCACTGCTCTAAACAAATCTCCCACTGTTTAAAGAGCTTTTTGGTATAATTTAATATCTCAGACTAATTCAATGCACCTGGAAAGTGTTAGTCCTACTGAACAAATTGCTGATGTTACCTTGGGAGGAAAGGGAGGTGGGAAGTAAAGACCTGAAATCTCACAGAGGTAAAGATCAAATCAGCACGAAGCTGGAATGTCTTCATTGTAATTGTTAATTACTTTTGTTCTGTTCTCACTCATGCAGAAGTGACCCAGACCACATTCAAAGCAGTTGTGAAGATGGCACACCCCAAAAATGGGAAATACTTTGTACCCAGGCTCAGGTAGAACCTTTTGAGACAGGTTCAAAAGCTGATCCATTTAGTTGTGTGGTTTCCAGGAGAATCAGTCCACAAAGAGGTGATGCTTGAGCTTGCACGTGTTGAAAATTGTTGGATTTTGTTTTCAAAATACTTAAAATTTCATGTTAAAAGATTCTGAAATTTTCACCCATAGCACATCAATTATATGTCTGAATATGTAAAGTATTTGCATATATGTGGTGAGAAAGCTGATGGGTAAATCTAAGGTTGGATCAGGGAGAATAAGCAACAGCAAATGTGGAGATAAACTCAGCTGAGTAATTAAAAATATGTAAATATGTGCACAAAATACAGAAATTAATTTTTAGAAAGCTTTGAAGGGTATTTTTTTCTTCCATTTTGAGTATATAATATGTTATCTATTGTAAATACATGAGAAATTCAAGAGCAGAATAAAATAGCACAGATCTTCCAGGCTATTTTGGGCTATTTTTTAGAAGAATTTTATTTACACTGGTCTTCATATTTAATTAGTTTTATTTTGGGCTCTGAACTAGCTAGAAGCAACAGTTGTGTGTTTCACTGGGATGCTGGGAAATTCTCTTTTCCAAAAGATATAAAGTTCACTTATCTAACCCTGGAGGGCTTCAATTTATCAAACTTTAAGATAATTACCTGTTTATATATATATTTGTACATGTAGGTACAAAAGCTGTGGCCTGTGACAGAACCCTGCCCAAGCTGAGCCTCCTGCAAGAATATCAGATTTTTTTTTTTGTGGTTTCCATCTCCTATATTAAAGAAGAGGGATTAGTGTGTTAGAAGCAAATTATGTGGCTAAAATTTAATTAGTGTGTCTATTGCAACCCCTTCCAAAACAAAGGAGAAAAATTTCAGAATGTCTTCTGAAGAATGAGATAAAATTGGCATTTGAAAGGATCACAGAGGCACTACAGATAAGAGGTCACAAAATGAAAATAAGTCAATAATAATTCAGTTTCAAAAAGGTCAAAATTCCTACTAGGCCATGTGAACCATTTCCAACACTGATTTTTCACAGGCTGGAAAAGTCAGCAGGATGGCAGCAAAAATTATTGGAGGCTTAGGAAAAAGGTAATGTGGAGAAAAATTGAATAAACTATGGATGAATAGTCTACAGAAAAAAAAAAGAGGCATCTCATGTTGATAAATACAAAAGTTGTTATAAAGACAAAGGGAATAACTTATTTTCTTATGTCTTTACTGGGCAGGACTAAAAGAAATAGGGCAAACTGGATGGGGGAGTGTTTAATCTGGATACCAGGAAAAATATTCCTAATGTTAGGAAGAGTTGCTTCTGGAGTTTACAGGCTGTGAGAAGAGACTGGAGATGCCTCAGCTGAGCTAAAGGTGCTTGATCTTGTCTTGGGCAGCAGAATATTCTCCATACCCCCCCCAGACCTCTGGCAGGACTATTCTGTATGACTCTACTGACTTTTTGACATGTAATTATGTCAAAATTAACATGATTATTTTTTTTCCATAAAGTGATTTGGTCCCAGGTAGTGAGATTATGCAGAATCACTTTTTGATGCCTCATTTTTAATACTCCAGACATAGGCAAATTTCTACTCATGGACCCATTGTATTTTCTTCACAGAAAGTTCTGTGTCCACGAAGACAGTATTAGTGAGTTTAATATCTGCTTATGCAGAGCACAAAAACAGGAGGGGAAGTCAGTTAAGATGCTGCCTTAATAGTAAAACTTTGGCTGAAGTGTAGTGAGATGGTTTATAGCTGTGACAGAGTGTTCCTGCTCATCTGACCATATGTGAGTGCTTCCACTGGCTTCACTGATGTTCCCTGAGCTTGAGGTGAGTGCAGCTTTGTGATTTGACTCTCTATAAATGCATCTCCATGCGTGCATGGTTTTGTTAGCTCTCAGGAATCTGATAGGAACTCGCTCCTTTTTCTTGCCTGTGGGACATGAATATTGTCCCCTCAGTTCAAGGCATTGTCATACCTGCTTCTTGGCCCCAGTGAGATTCATGATTATGAGTTTCCTTGAGCTGGAATGACATAAAAACGTAAATGAGAAATATTACCTTTTCATTTTATTTAATGGAAAACATCCAGAAGTGCTCCTTTGGGAGGCAGCACTGAAATGACTAATTTTACCTAGTAAGTTTTTAGGACTGAAAAATAAGTGTGTATGGCTTCAACTCTTGTAACCTGTGGAGGAAGGAGAGATGCTAAAACCTCTTTCTTTCCTAATTTTTTAGCATGTGAAAGTCCTTTTGGTATCATGTCCTAACAAAGTCCCACACTCTTCTCAGTTATGAGCATAGATAGGCTGCATAATTGAGATGCAGACAGAAAAAGTAGTTACTGATTGACTGGGAGTGCTCAGGATGCACACTGGAGTGTTTTACTAACAGGAAATACATGACAGCTGGGGCAGGACAGAGCTCAAATCGAGTGGCTTGGTGTGCATCATACCTGCTAAATGCTTTTATACATCAGGTGTCTTGTGGAGCCCATGAGCACACTCATTTCTTGCCTCCTTTGAAAGCTGCTCTGGGTTTATCTACGTGGTGTTTTCCAGGCTGGCAAGAGCCTGTTTGGGCCACTGAATGAGCCACCATGGAGCTTCCATGAGCTCAGCTGGGAGAGAAGTGTTGTTATCTTTGGCACAGCAGGCTGGGCTGTGCTCAGCACTGACCACACTCTGGTCACTGGCTGCCTCTGCTCTGGGCAGCTGGGAGAGCCAGCAGGCTGGGCTGGCAGCTGCTCAAGGCACATGCAATCCTGGCTCTGGCCTGCAGACACAAAGATATGTCAGCATTCCCACCATGTTAGGTTAGGACACTGGGAAAGGCAAAACAAAGGGTGGAAGGAGTGTTTGGGTGTATGTGGCACTGCCCTGGGGGGGCACAGGAGGTGAACGCAGGCTGAGTAATGGTTTACTGAGGTGTACCTAAAAGGTAGGGTGGATTTGTGTAACTACAAGCTTACCTTTCAGATCTTGTTCTCCTTCACTTGAGAAGATTTCCTCAGCTCGGTACAAAAGCAATTGTTCATTGTGTGGTTTCTGTATTGTCTGTTGGCACGGAGCAGAGCCAAGCTTCCTCAGGTTTGCTGGGCAACCAACCACAGTTCTATTGTTCTTTCACCAGTCGAGGAGGATTTTCATAACCCTTGGTGTGCTAGATATCTATGTGTGAAATCTGATTTTAATCTGTCTCTATAAACACACCAACATATCTCTCACTAGCCCTCGGGGTGTTAATGCCTGAGGTAACGTCTGGATTCAGTGCTCCTCCCCTCCACTGCTCCCTGCTTCCTCTTTCACACAAAAACTCCTTGGCTCAGAGGGTTTAGTCCCTCATCCTCACCAGGTTTTTTACACAGCTTCTCTTTGCTTGCACGTGGTGAACGCCACCCATGCACCTGCAGAAGGAGCAATGGGAATTTTTCTGATGTGCCCTTGTGGCCCCGTGGCAGCGCCTCTCACTGAGAGGAAAGAGCCCTTAGGGGCCTTGGCAAGGCTGGGGCATGTTAAAGTGCCCTGCCTAGACTGCCTGGTGACCACAGCTGGTCTGGAGTCAGTCATGAAAGGGTTGGTCACCCCCCTGGAAATGGTACCAATGTGCTGATTCACATCCAGGAGTCAGAAGTTTGGTGAAGCTCATCACTGTGTGAAGCAAAGAGCTTTGCCACCTTAGGTCTTTAACCTAAATCTTCACCTGATGCTACCAACACTCTCTCAAACTCCCTGAAGAGTAAGAAATAACAAAGCTGCCTTGCTTGCCAACACATCTTATTTCAGATGAAATACATTCCAGCTCATTTTTTTGTCTCTTGTTTAAAACAAACACAAGCACGTAGAAAGATTATTATTATCATCATCTCCACTTCCAGATGATGAAACAAAACGGATCTCTACTTTCGGTAGCTTTGTGCTACAAATTTCCTTTTTTGGCCAATATGCAGGTGGCATGGCTTTGTTACACTACCCAGCTTGCAAGCCTGGATCTTTAATTAGTGCTGTACCTGCACAAGCATCAGGGTCTGTAAATCTGCGAGGTGGTGACTGAAACTTGGGCCCGTGGTGCTAATTAAGAACTCACTCTTCTGGTAGGGAGAGGTTAGACTGTTTCCACTGGTTAGTCCTTCTGGCATAAGGAGCAGTGCCCAGTCTTGCACACGTGTGTTGTAACACTTATCATCACCCTCTCATTACTGCAGGAAAAGCACAGAATGCAGAAAGGTTTATCTGACTCCTCTTGTGAAACTCGGGCTGACGTGAGCCCCATCCTCATTCCTCGGGGAGGGCAGCAGAGAGGAGCTGCTGCTCACATACTTGAATTTGGGCCATCTCTCCAGAAATAAAGTCCCCTCTGTTTCACATCAGGTAGAGTATGAAAGTTTGGCTCTTTTGGTGAATAATTCAGAGATGGAATCAGCAAAGGGCAGCATGTAAGAACCAAGAGTTAGATGTTGCTGCTAACCCACAATAAAAGACCCCAAAACTGCATTATAGCCATGGAGGGGTTCAGATTTGCTTCAGGATGATAATTAACTAGGAATCTTTAAGTCCTCTGAGGAAGTGTTTCCTTCTTGGCTAAAGTTAAGAAAGGGATGGCTCTTGAAGAGTTACCCTACACAAGGAAGCTTTTGCAGCTGATGGAGGTTCTAGTCTCCTTCTCATTGAACTTTCCAGAATTCCCCACTGATTTGAGTGGCAGCAAAATTTGGCTCTAACTACTGAAGCAAGGCAGACATTTAAGAACCACAATGTCACTTGGTGTACGCTAAACTTTATTATAATAATTATTGTGTTGCTTAATGGCAAATGAATAGTATTGACTCTTACAAAATGTGTTTTTCTTTAGAAATGTTTATATTGCCATCCAGAAAGAGGGTTTCAGGAAAGATCTGCCCTACAACTGTTGGTGTTTCTTAGGACTTAACAGGACCTTAGTGCCTAAAGCTGAGCACAGCTGTATACATTATAAAACAATACACACAAACATCATTGTACATTAGCAAAAGACATTCAATGTGGCCAAATTCCTCCCAGCTTGTTTCAAATAAAGTTTAAGGAATGGTAGCACATGTTGATCTAACCACACAATTGAAAATACATTGAAAATATCAATATATTTCACTTTGCCTTAAGATAAGAAGCAAAGTTAATTAATATGCAAATTCTTTGCGACTGAGAACGGGATGAGAGCATCTGATTTTATTATCTGGCAGATATGTAAGATTCTACCTGTCCTGTGGAATGCTAAACATGGGGCAGACCCTGGCTTTTCCTTCCCCTATCCATGGTTATGGCTACCAGGAAGGCATGCCTGGGAGTTACACTGGTGGGATAGGAGGGAATTCCACTGGTGGGATAGCTGGATATTTTGGGTGTCAATGTGACATGTTGCCAAGCACAATCTCTAAGCTGGGGATGGCAGTTAGAGACAAAACCTTTTTCTCCAGTTTAATTCAAGTATTAAAAGCCTTGTCACCTTGAATGGCAAAGCCACCTTTTTCTTTTTTCCCATGGCTGCATTCTAGGAGCACTTGACCACCTGCAGAGATCTGATTGCAGGGCTGGGATCTTGGTTCAGCTGCTTGTGTTTGCATTTCTTTTTACCAAAATGAAGGTTCATTATTTCACATTCCAGAGGTTTCAAGTACACAACCAGTTAATAGGGATATCACCCTGTAATTACACAGGACCTTTTACAAGACTCCTCCAGTTAAAGAAAAAAAGCTTTGTTGTTTTGTTGGTTTTTTTTTTTTTTGGCAGGGAGGAAAGAAATATTTTCCTATAAAACTTCCTAGGAGTTATCATCTGGGACATAATCACAAACAAATATTACTTTTCCCCTTGAGAATCTTAGTTGGTTATGCTGCCATATGAAATTGAGCATTGAGAGTGTGACTGTTGTGTTATCCTGTATGGAGAGGATTATATATTATGTATTGCATATTGTATAGGATTCTATTGTGTATTTCTTTTGTCCCATATATCCTTAAAGCAGAAGAAATAACCACAACCCTTTCAGGTAGTTAATCTGTGCCAGGCAACCTGTTGATCTTTCAATCTATGTATTTCTTGTTCATCAGCACTGTGCACAATTACTGGGCTGAGTTGTGGCTGATATAGATGGCAGTCATTACACACCTGGTTTAATAGAAAGGAAAAAACCCATATGGATTGAAAGAAATGCCATAGCAATGAAATCTAAGGAATACACACATAAATACTGCACAATCTTTTCCCTTTGACCTCTTATCGATTCAGATTGCCTCCCTGTGTGAGACCCTGTTTGTCCCAAATCCACAAAATCCATGCCATATGCAGCAAACAGGCTGAAGAAAACCTCCCTCAACTAGAGGAAATTGAGAGTATGATATTCCACTAAATAAACAAAGTCTCAATTATGGCTATTAGCTTCAAAGGAGAAAGCCATTTCTAGACAATTTAAAACAATCAAAACACCTTCCCTTGCATTGGATTGGAAGGACAGCAAGGAAAGCAAGGAAAGCAAGCAGCACCTTTGCAAAAGAGGTTTAGTGTAAAATTAGAGACAAATAAATATTTTAAAATCACTTTTAAAGACATTTTATTTGTATCAGAAAAATTTTGTTTGTGATGCAGATGGGTCTATTTCTATTATTTGCATTTAGAAATCAAGCATAATGTCTGTTCATCCATTGTGGGTCACAGCAAAAATGATAAGACCTTTATAGGTATAGCTAGATTCCCTGAAGTCCAGTGGCTTCATCATGTACTGTCACTAGAGCTAAACAAGAATATTTCAGCATCTACGTTCTTTACAAAATACAGGAGTGGATTTCTGAATTACAGGTTTAGCTCCCTCTCTGTTCTGTTCATCTTCATACTAATTGTCTGTCTCCCTGTCTTTCATTTCACCTCTGAGCTGTTCTCAACATCCACTGGAATTTAAATGGGGGGGGGAGAAAAATGTCTCCTCTTCACGACAGCTGAGTGCATTCAAGCAGACTGAATGAGCCCTCCTTACCCCAAAGATGTGGAACAAAGGGATTGCAAATTGCCATGTGGTCAGGATTTCTAGCCAGGAGCTTTTGAAATGCTAGGCAAACAAATGCAATATCTAATGTCAGAGCTGATGTTGCATCACAAGTCATTGGGAAGACATTTAGTGCTCTTTTCCCCACTGTGTTTGTTGTTAGAAGAGTGGTATTTACTGTTCCACCTTCGTGCCTGCAAGCACACATAAACTCATCCCTTTTTTTATTGTCCTAATACTTCTATCACTCACAGTATGATTGAAAATTTCCTGGAAGGATAAATCCCAACTTAGGGAGGCGCCTTTTGTGGCTTCCAAAAATGTCAGTTTACATTTGGTTGATCCATAATTGTGGAACAGGCATTTCTCAGCCCACAATTTGAATAGTATAGGAGGTTTGGGTTGGGGCTTTTTTTAGGGGAGGCATTGGAAACAGCTCAAACCCCTACGCTGAGCAGCACCAGGCATTGTTTCACATCCGTGACTGAGCAGAGTCCAGGCTCTGTGGCTGCATGAAAAGCAGCCCCTCCATCTCCCCGTGGGTGTGTGTGTGCTGGGGGGTGCTGACAAGCATCCAGCAGTGGGGATGACACTCAGATCCCATCTGGGGGTGTGAGGCCAGGAGTGATGAGAGCCCTGGGCTCTGCTGGCACTCGGGCTCAGCATCCACTGCAGAGGTTCTGGTGCCACCTGCCTGTCCCACCTCAGCCAGCTGAGAGGCAAGAATCCCAATTTTACAGATGGATCTTCTGGGAAAAAGCCCCATCTTTTTGCCCAGGGAGAAGAGAACAGCTGTTGGAAGGTGCTGAGGAGTATGGAATGGTAGAAACAGTCCCAGAGGAGGGAGGTGAGTAGGGAAAGGCCAGATGGGGTTTTCAGAAGCACATAATAAATTGTCAAGCCATGTTATAAATATTATGCAGTGCATGGTTCTTCACTTGCTGGGAGGATAGCACCACCATTACATTTATGCATATGCTGTACAGAATATTCACAAAGGCACACAAAACACTTCTGTAAATAGGCCCCTATTTATAGATACAAGTCCTGCTGTGTTTTGAAGCACTCCTGGCTTTTTCTTTTTCTTATTAATTTGGTATTATATTTATTAGTATAAAGATAACAGTGGAATGAATAAATGTTCCTCAGCACTGGAATAGCTTCATCCTTGGCTGTTTACAACTTTTGCACACTTGTATAAACCAACGGGTATCAAGTTCAAAAGGAGTCGTATCAATGACTGAGAAAAATCAAAACAGATGCTCATTACATTTGTCTAAGATAAAATTAACTGAACCTGTCATATTTCATGGGCAATCCTTCTAACATCTGCAGAACAAAGCAAATACACTTAATTCACTACAGCCTTTAGTTTACAGGTCAGATCTGGCCTCTCAGGGCTACTGTGTTTGTGTTCAAAAAGCTTAGAGTTAAGTTTAAAAACAATAAAGCTGGAAATGTTTATTTTTGTGGCCTGAGATAATCATCCTCCCTGAGTTTCACTTATCTAATTCAAGGATGGAATAACCAGACTCAGCACAAATAATTCATGTGGGGAGAGGGAAGGCACAAAGGGTATTAATGAATTTAACTGTTACCTCCTGATATTGAATAGGAACCTCTATCTTAAATAGATCTGTCCCAGAAGAAAGACATGCCCATGTGTCTCCAGAAAAAGCATCTCTCTTCATTGCTGTGCAGTTTGACTTGATTGGAGGAATTGCTCTTTCTGCCCTGAAAGTTTAAAAAAAAAATCTTTCAAGACTTTTTTTTTGAATCTTTCAAAAATGCACCAACTGGTGCTTCGTTGTTTTGAGCAATGGAAGAAGGTGGCTGGAAAAGGTGAACTCAATGCAAGACTGCTTTGTAAGGACTTTATATCCTTAGGTAAAAACCAGAGGGTCAGAAGAGAGATGACAAGGCCTTGAAGTACTTGTATTTTGAAAGAAATATCATGGATTTTTAAAAAATATTATTCTGCATGAGCTGGATTCTTAATATGAAACAATTCTTTAAGTATGATCTGTACAAGGTATGGGATATTGTGCCATTTTTATGGCAGTTGGTTTTAAGGCAGAATGGTTGGGGTTTATTAGACACACAGGCCTTCAGGGCTCTTTTCTGGTAATTAGACACATAAGCTAAATCCATAAAAGTGCTTTTTTGAAACCACTGCAGCTAAAAGGGTGACACAATTTACTTTTGTGCTTGGCATGAGTCCTTGAAGCAATATATACTATTTTATTTCAGGATGTGTAAACTGCACATTATTGTCAACAGTAGAAACAATTATAACTACACTTGCTTATTCATGCTAACTCATAATATCATTATAGAATGATTTGAGGTTTAAGCTGAAAACACCAAAAAGGTACTTTTTATTTTTATACAAAAATCCATAAAAAATGCTGCCACAAAAATCTGCAGAAAACCAATAGGAAGATTTAATAGGGAGGGGAAAATTTCTGTGTGCACTCAGAAATAAGAGGTTTGTTCTATACTGTGATTTGAGAGGGAATGGAAGAATATGAGTTAGTTAGGAGAGAGAAAAGGACACCTCCTGTTTACAAAGCTGTAGTTAGTCCTGCCAGTCCAAGCTTTCCCCCCAGCTTCTGGAGATGCACCTCAGCCCTGATTTTACCCCTGTTGGAACCAAAATAAGCAGTAATGTTTCAAGAACAAGTGTGTCTCACTTCCCTGTGGGGCCACGTGACTGAGATCACATTTCAAAATAAAGCAAGGAAAGATGTTACCCTTTTGAACCTGCATCTTTACAAACTCTGAATTGTTCCCTGTAAATGGCAACACTCACCTTGATGTCACATCCTTGTGCAGACAGATCCTGACTTCCAACCAGCTGCAGATCACTTCAACAAGTGCTTGGCCATTACTTACTTATTGTGAACAACTTGACTTTTCTTTCTTGGGACATGTGAATAGGGACAGGCACCAGATTCAAATCAATTCTCTAGGAGCTCATAAAACCATCACAAAGATGCTGAGCACTCTTAAACAAGATATGCTTGTTTATTAATGAAATGCTGAAGCATTTCAGATTTAGATCATCTGACTAAAATGTCAGTCAAATGTAATAACCAGCAGTGGGGTTGTGAATGCAAGGAGAAAAAGTATCTAAAACAGCATTTTAGATTTTTCATATTAGAAAATGATGGAATACCGTGTCTACCAAAAGATCAGAGAGCTTTCAGCTCTGTTTTGATACTTCTTTTCTCATACCAAACACTTCCCAACTGTTTGGAAGCCTGTAACTATTTATTCAAGTCCTAGCAGAAGGCTGACTGTACCATTAATAAAATGATCCATGCTGAAATGGGTTATTTTTTCCTCAGACAGCTTCAGAGAAAATAATGATTAAATGAACAAGGGGAATAAATTACTCATTTTGGATAAGGTTTTTTGGGGCAAATTTCAGCTGTCAAAATAAAGTTGAGGGAACGTATACTTCTGCTCCTGTGAATATACAGAGATGTTCAGTCCTGGGACTTCTCAGATTGTCCTCTTGCACTGGGAATCAGATTCATTTTTCTCTAGCAAAACCCACAGGAATATCAGTGCTCAAATTGCCAATCTCTGTTCCCTGAAGTGGATAGAATTGCTGAAAGATTCTCCCCAAGGCATTCTGAGTCCCACTGTTTCCCTGCTCAGAGGGTATCTGTTAGTCAATAAAAACAGAGCTTGAGCCTTCTGACACTGCTGTGCCAGAGTGCTTTAATGAAAAGTCTACATCTGCAAATAGAGTGCTTTTCCAAGGCTGCTGGCAAACACCAAAAACCTGATCTGAAGTACTGAAACACACACATGAAAGGGTCACCTGGAAGGAAAACAGCAGAAATCAGTCATGAGAGGAAGAACCTTTTAATTCACAATATCTAGGGTCAGAGTCAAGACAGGAATAAAAAATCATGGTATCATAGAATTGTTTAGGTTGGAAAAGACTTCTACATCCAACTATGAATGTCCCACTTCCAAGTCCACCATTAAACCAGGTTCCCAAGTTCCACATCTACACATCTCTTGCATCCCTTCAGGGTTGGTGACCCAGCTGCTTCCCTGGGAAGCCTGTTCCAAAGCCTGACACACCTTTCTGGGAGAAATATTTCCTGACATCCAATCTAAACCTTTCCTGGTGCCAACTTTCCTGGTGCCATTTCCTCTTGTCTTGTTGCTTGGGAAAAGAGACTGACACACATTTTGCTAGACCCTCCTGTCAGGGAGCTGTAGCGAGCAGTAGGGTTGCTCCTGAGCATCCTTTTCTCCAGGCTGAAAACAGCCCCCACAGCTCCCTCAGCTGTTTCTCAAAGGATTTGTGCTCCAGAGCCTTCACCAGGCCCATTGCTCTTCTTTGGAAGAGGAGCAAATGAAGCAGGGATCACAAAGCACCCAAGCCTGGTGTCAAAGTCTGGAAGCACAGGAGGAGCCAAAAGCCAAGGGTGAAGGCTTGAAGCACCAGCTAGCTGGGGAACAATGTGGTCTGCTTCAAAGTTTACCTGTGGTTAGGTTGTGGTTCCCAAAGCTCAGGCTGAAGAGAGCAGCTCTTTGATCCTTGCTAATGAGCCCCAGATAGTGGGAAGTGAGGCCAAACTCAGAGACCTCAAAGCAAGCCACAGCAGAACAAGCTCCTGGTTTGTTTAAGGGCAGATCTGAATGCAGCAGCTGAGGTGAGTGCAGGGTTTGGGAGGCTGGCAGTGGCACACTTGCACCGTGCCTGGTGCTCTCTTTTGTCCAAGTATTTTGCTGTTGTTCTGTTTCTCCAGTAAGAACCAAATATTGAATATCAGTAAATATGGGTGCAGCACTCTCTGTCCAGCAAGTCATGGAAAGGTTTCTGGTCCTTTCCATGGAGTTTGGATCAAGTTCACAAGGTCCTTAGTGTGATCCTGAATCATGTTCTTTCTTCTCCAACAGGTACTCTGCTTTGGCAGACTGACTGCTGCTGTTTTTCAACGACCTTGAGAGACAGAATGGCAGGAAGTATTAGACAGGGTAATTTTCCTGTGATGAATTAGGGCGGGGCATTCATTTGTTCCTTTGAGAAATCTTTGATCTGGTTTTAAATCTTCGCTGTCCTTGATGGGAAACAAAGTGAGGCCATGTCAGGTAGTCAGGAGTGGTGTGATGCCCCTGCCTGGAGCTCTCACCTCCTCCCAGAAGGTTTGGTGATCATCTGGCTTCCTCAGACTCCTGACATCTCCTATAATGAGCCATGAGGGGGGAAAAGCAGGGGAAAAGTGGCATAGGTCAGCACTTTAGGCCATGTTATAAACTGTGTGGTAATTTGGACTGCTGCATTTAAGATCTACCAGATGACACATAGAGAATGAATCATAACATGCCTGAATCTGCACACCCTTCTCACTGCAGCAAGCTCAGGGCAAGAAGGGACAAAGGGATTAACTCCTCTGTTGTCTCATTCCCCAGGATGCCAAACCAAAGGCCTGCCTTCTGCCTTTCACATCTGCTTTTTGCCTTGCACAGCTCACTCCAGGCCAGAAGCCCATTATCAATAGTTTTATGCACATTATATATTACATTTATTTATACACACACGCTGAGTCCAACAATACATGCACACTAATTTCCATGGTTTCCACGTGGTTTGCTTGTGTCAGATGTGTGACTGGCACTAGAAGGATCATCAGCCATTTGAGGGGAGGGCTGCAGTTGTTACAAACAGGTCAAAGCTGCTTCTTCACCTCCCAAAAGCTTATGGCCCAAAATGATGGAGAGGAAGACAAAGCTCAGGAGACTTTTCTGTAGATTTTTCTGAAGTGACACTGTTGCCCTTTCTCTGACTTCTGCTGTTCTTGAGGAACTGGCAGTGCCTATAAGGAAACAGGGCATGCATGTTGCACCCAAAAATCTCTCATAAACACCTGTCTGTCACGGCTCCTTGGGAGGAAAATGTACTTTTGGATTGCTCCTGGCACCTTGGAACAGCAGCACACACTGCTTGGTTCTCTGAGCTTCCCAGCTGGGTCTGGCTGCACGTAGAGCTCAGTGAAAACAGAACAGGGTTCAGTCCAGAACATCTCCCATCGGATCTTTTTTGTTTTCCCTCTTTGTAAAATGTTACCCACAAAGGTCTTCCATGAGTAACTGCTTCCAGCATTCCTATGGTCTCATTCAGCTTTTTTTCTGTAGGTCTTGTTGAGACAGGAGGGTGAAAATAAACACACCTCTGGTGGATGAATGGGTGGCTTGGAAATATGTAGTCGGATGTAAGACTTCTTTTTTCTTTTTCCCTGTTTTTAGTCTTGGCTAGGCTTCTGCTGCATTTGTAGCAGTTGCTTTCTGCAGAAGGAGATAGCATCAGCATCCAGGAGTAATTTTTTCTTTCACAGCCTACAGAACGAATTATTCACTTCAAATATTATTTTGAAAATAAAATATTTATTTTTTGATTATACCAAACCTAAGTGAGAACCTGAGAACAATGAGGTTTGTTCTCTCCAGCTAGAAAAAAAGTGCACTGGGATGAAAAGCTGAAGCTTTGATCTTGGCAAAAGTTCCTGATGGAGGCTTTGAAGGAGCTCCTTCCCCACCTTGCCCTTCCCACAGTTCCCCCCAGATGGGGATTGTAATGGGCAATTTCTCTCGTGGGGAAGGAAAGGGTAGTTGAGGGAATTCAGGGAGCTCAGTTTATACCCTCACACACTCCCAGTAAAGCCTGCCTGAGGCCACTTTGAAAGGACTTAGTCTAGCCCAGTGACAGCTGTTCCTTTCATCATCTGTTTTTTTATCTCACATTTCTATTTAACATTGCTGTCTCTTAGGTCTGATCACTCCTCTTTTGAGGAGCAGCTTTCTGAAAAGGGCTAAATAATTTATTTTTTCTTAAATTGCTGCATTGGAAAAGACCTAGAGAGAAGGATATTACCCTGAGAGAAAAGTTCTGGTTTGGCTGTAGTGCCTGGAAATGTGTTAGCAGAAATGGAGGTAAACACCTTATTGGAATTAGTCATTCACTACTTCTCTACTTCCCCTCTTACAAGAAGACAGGGAGCTCAGGGCAAGTCCCTGGCAGCAATTGCAAAGCTGGGTGGGGATTCCCTCCCACAGCAGAAAGAGTGATTATTCTCTATCACTGCTTGATCCTTTTTTAGCTGTCCTAGGACATCTATTTTACAACTCATTTTCTCTCCAAAGGCATGAAGCTGTCCTGCTGTCCTGTCCCTCTTGTCCTTTCCTCTGAAAGCCACTGAGTCCCACATGCAGATGACTTAATAAGGATGGAAGAATTCCAAAATAATAATAAAAAAGCTAATTTGTACTAAATTCAAAGAAAAAGCCTTGATGATGAAATTTCAAGCCAGTGCTTGACCCAGCTGCTTCCCTGTTCCAAAGCTTGACAGCTCTTTCTGTGAAGAAGTTTTTCCTGATATCCAATCTAAATCTTTCCTGGTGCAAACTTTGGCCATTTCCTCTTGTCCTGTCACTTGTCACTTGGGAGCAGAGATGAATTTCACAGATCAGTCTTTCCAGCCATTCAATACCATTTAATTCTGCCCCAGCAGGAATGATATTTGATTTCTGTACTGAGAGAAAACCAGGGAGGTTGAGGAGAAAAATAAGAGGCCAGGAAATCTTCTGAGGAGAGGATTCAGCAGGAGTGGAGGTAGTTAAGAAAAAGATAAGAATCTAGGGCAAGGTTTTGCTAAGGTTTGATGTATTTGTTTTATTTGTAAAGACAGGCTAATTTTGTGTCAGAATGACCCAGAATTACAGAAACTTTTCCATCTATGTACTAAGGGGCCATATTTCATGTAACTTTTATGTATTAGAATACTTGTATCTCATTTTACTACCTCCTCCTGCATAAAATTCTCTTAATGCAAATAAATGGTTGAGATTTCTGTATTGCTCTGCGTTTTCACAGTGACCTAATCATGAAAAGAAGGTGATGATCTTTCACCACGGTTTTTTGTACCATCTTTCAGAAAGAAACCCAGCAAACTTCACAGATCTGAACTAATTATAGCCAGCAACAAACATGCCTCTTAATTTTTGATTCAAAACCCAAATTGGATTCTGATTTCTGGATATAAAGGAGAGGCTGATTCCATAACTGTGCAGCATAAACATGACAGGCTCCAGCCACCAAACGTTTTCAATTTTTGTTTTGGGGCAAGCTAATAAATCAGGCTCTGACCTCAGAGCATAAGTGGAAACATCAAATGAAAAGCAGTTGTGAGGGCATTGTGGAGAAACGTGAAGAACTGGAGAGTTAACATAAATACTTTAAAAGTATCAGTATAAAATATTGCTGTGAACTGATGGAAGGTTTTCAGCTCCAGGGTGTTTTATTCCAAAACTTCTCCAGCCCTCTTTTTTGGCTGTACAGCAAAGCAGCTGTGCTTATGCAATCTAGCACTGTGTCAGGAACTGGGCTGGAGCTGCTTGCAGGGTACCAGTGGTGGGAGTGTTCTCAGAGCAGCTCACCTGGGCTCTCAGCTCACCTGGGCTCTCAGCTCTCCTGCCCCTGCCTGTCCTGAGGGCTCCAGGCTGCCTCCAGACCCAGCATGAGGGGTGCAGGGTGGTCCTTCATGGATGGCATCTTTGGTGATCTCCACACACCCTAGGTCAGAAATAGCTCTGTCATCCATTATTTAGGAATTCCTTTCCAATCTGAGCTGAGGAAAGCAGGGTATCTCCAGCTCAAACTCCCCTATGGTGGTTCTTGTACCTCAGGCACAGAATTCACCCTTGTTTTTCCATTGTTCACTGGCAATACAAAAAGCTCTGCTCTCTAACTTGCTCCACTTTTCCTTTACAGCTCTCCAAAGGGAAGAAGGAGTTTCTTGCCAAACACTGCTGTCAGTCTGACATAACTGTGGGCTCAATCACATGAAAATTGAAAGTGTTTCTCTTCTCAATTGATTAAATGATTGAGTACAGACTTCTTTAATAGAGCAGTCAGCATAACTCACCCATAAACTCAGCATGGAGCCCTGTGTTCACCATGTTCTGAATTGCTGACAAACAGTTTATGGTTTGTCACATTTGGCAATCTCTGTACAGGAAAAGGGCCAGTCTGCAGCTGAAATAAAAATAGGTGCTTTGACCAGAACTTGGAAACAACTAGTAGGAAGAGAGGTTGTGCAAATATACATAAAATGTTCAGCTTTTTGTTTCACACTTTAGCATCTTCAGCTTTATACATCATCACAACTGTCCTTTCCAGTCACCTTCCCATCTGTAAATAATGCAATGCAAACAATGGTGTTTTGTAATTAGATATAATTTCTAACCTATTCAGTAAATGCTGGGTATTAGTGAAATAGAATGGCAGCTAAAGGAGCAAGGAAGGTGAACTTAAAACACATCTTGACTCTACTTCACTCTCATAAATCTTTGGGGTGTTTTTTCCTGCTCTCTTCCTTTTGCAAATGTTTTGAAAGTTTAAAATTGGGTTTTTTGGTACTTTTTAAAAGTGCTTTGTTTTGACTTTCTACAAATATTTAGTATTAGAAAGAAAAGAAAAAAAAAGCCGTGCTTGATAATTGTAACAGATTTTTGGAGAGGTTAATGGTTCCATTTCTGTAACACTATAACTCTGTCACAGCAGGGGCACATGGAACACAAAGTAGTTCATGGAACCATAATCCAAATGGCAGCAAGCAGCAAAAACAAAGTGCAGAAAAATCTAGTAGTAATATGGGTCAGACAGATATGTTTTGGTATAAACTGCATGTTTTGCTTTACAATGTAAGAAAGACCCATCTGAGAATCCACAGGTGGAATCAGCCTCTTCAGTGGCAGCTGATTTATTTGTTGGCTAAATTTAAATGTTGTTTATTTATTTGTTGGTTAAATTTAAATGTTGTTTATTGGTTAAATTTGCTTTAGCAAAGCCATATGGGGGATTAAAGATTAGAATGGCAGAAGTGTCACGGGTCAGAATTCAGCAGCTTCTTGATGTACTTGACACACCTCAAAAAGCCCAGATGTTCTTGACCTAATTTCATCTGAACTCTAAAAAGCACTCAAAGTCTGCATGGCCTGCAACTGCCCCAAGAATAATGCTCCTGCCAAAACTTGTCTCCACTTAAGTAGGAGAGCATAGAAAGCTGTGGATTTCCAATGATAAGGGGTCTAAAAAGTCCATCCTTTTCTACCTTCTGTTTTACCTTTTATGTAGCAGTAGCCACAGAATAGAAAGTTCTCTGTGTTGGGAACATACAACTGAGCATGTGGAAGGCTGCAATATTTCGAGAAGCTGAATGGCACAGGAATATTTGCAAAATGCTTCGTCTTTCAGAAGATCCTCTGATTCTGAAATGTCCATGATGCTGAGTCAAAAGTCATAATTAACCTAATTTTGCTCTGTTTTTAGTGAAGCAGACCTTATTTAGTGCAGCTTGTCCATCCAGTCACAAAGAAACCACTTTCTGTACCCTAATCCCTGATTTGAGAATAATACAACTCCCTTGCTGTTTTAAAACCTTTGTTCCATCTACCCCTCACATATGCTAATAAAACACTTCCCAACACAGAAATGCATTCTTTGCTTCTGAGCCAAAGTACGAGAAGGAAAAACTCCATAACTGACAATTTTCCTTACATCATTTATTTTTAAAGCATTTTATAGATGCTAATAAAGTGTGATGGGTGTCATCCAAATTTCAGTGACATAAGTGAAAAATCTCCCACCACTCCAGTGACTTCAGTGAGCTCTGGATGTTACATGAGTAACATTCATTGCATAAATCTGCTCAGATATCATTCAGACAGGATTCTTGGATTTCAAACTTTACTTTTTTTCCAATAATCTTTTTTGTAGTTTGTTTCCATTTCACGCAGAATTTTGACATGTTTAGTTTCTGATCCAAATCAGAATGAACTCAAAAAGCCTTGATAATTTTGTGATACTGGTAATTTTGTCAGTCTGATGTGAAGAACTACCACACATCAAGAAACCAAGGTCATCCAAGATACAGACACTGGAGAGATTGAAATTATGACTCATTAAATAAATGACTATATTAAAATGTAGAAAATACAAACACATCGACACTTGACCTATTAATATTATTTTAAATTTATTTTGTTATTCCCTTATTGAGGAGTTAATAGAGATTCAAAAAAGGTCAAACCCACAAATGATGAAAAGACTCTAGACTAATTTTGAAGCTAACCAGTTTTATTTAAATGCTAAACAGTCTTCAAATTGTTTTCATGGTAAAAGATATCTAACAAACGTTGTGCCTCATTTGCAGATTCTTCTCACTTGTTAAACATTTCTAGGTGTACTCCTGAATAACAGAGTGACAAGAAAAAATATTTGGTTTAGAATGTGCCTGTGTCAGGCCAGCCTTTGGATAGTGAATTTAAAGATTTCAGAAAGAATTTGCAACGTTTAAGGAGAGCCTGCTATGAATAAAGAACCACAGGCATATTCTGTTTAATCAGTTTTTCAGCCATAAATCTTTGGGCAATCTAAGAAAGTTAGTAGATAATATTACCCATGAGAAATGGGAATGATTTTTGTAAATGGAGATATGAATTAATTTAATTCTCTAAATCTATGATTCAGCATTCTGTAGCCACTATCTAGAATATCTACAGACATCTCACAGAAGCAGATTACTTACAAAAGTTGTCATGCAATTGTGAATAATTGCAAGTAGAAAGAAAAATACATTTCTAATATCCTTTTAGGGAGGCTGATGGGGACACAGGGTTTTTTAGTGGCAACCACCTTGTAATCACTGATTTGACAGAAATACAGATTGCAAGGTAGGCCAGGTAAAAGAAGCCTAACGTGGTTGTAGGCAAATCGTGCTGTGAACTCAAATCTTGGAGTCATGATCACAATCACAGAAGGTTGTGGTTGGGAATGGATGGGAATGGATGGGAATGAACAGCTGCTAAAGGCTGACACCAAAATGGAAATCTAAATGCCTTCAGTGTTCTGGCCCTCCAACGACAGCTTCAGTGCCATGCACGTATCCAGCATGCAGAGGGGCTGGAAGGAGAGAATCTTGTGACTCCTGTGGGTGCCATCTCAGCACTACAGATGCTTTGGAAAGCCTGGTCACAGAAAGGCTTCAGCATTGACAGCTGAAGTGGAGCTTCACAAGGATCCAATTTAATTCCTTACATTGGATTTCATATACAGTTTGATTTTTTAAAATTATTTTAGTAATTCTGAGCCAAAACTTTCTTTAAGTTTGGCATTGCAGCTTCCATGTGTGATGTATGCAGATGGCAGAATAGCACATGAAGGTGAAGGGCATTTCTACATCTCCTCCACTTGCTTTGCAAATGAGCATTCCCAGGCAGTGAGGATTTAGCTCTTGGCAGGTGCCTGTTCAGTTTTGCCTTCCTTGGAAAAAGGCTTTCCCTTTCATCCAACAGCTGAAGAACAAGGACACAAATCACAAAGGGGAAGTTTTATTCAGACTTCGCCATTTTTCTGCTTTTTATTTCTTTCTGAGAGTGTCCCTAGTCAAAATCTCCACCAGTTTTTATATATTGAACTCTTTGTTCCAGGTTTCCTGCTGCTGTGTGGGCACTACATCACGAGGTACCTCTCTTTGTTTATTAGGATTCAGTATTCCTAGAGAGGAAGGAAACTAAAGGACATGAAGAAGGGAGGGGTAAAATAAGAATGTGTGTCACTGTGGTGGGCTGACCTTGTTTCCAGCCAGGTGCCATCCAGAGGCTGGATGGTGGAAAAGCTTGTGGGCTGAGGTAAATACAGAGATCACTTCCCAGTTACTGACAACAGGCAAAACAGACTCAACAGAGAAAATTCATTTATTGCAGGGAACAGTCAAAAAATGAAAACACCCCCCCCCCCCCCC
>VXBS01007111.1:43866-80854 GCA_013400255.1 Sitta europaea
TTTTTCTCCCTTCAACCACAAATTCTGTCCTTCAGTCCCAGTTTCTCTGCATCCTCCCCCTTACCCCCTGGGGTGGTGGAAGGGGGCATGGCATCCTCCATGAGCTGCAGCATGGAAATCTGCTCCAACCCAATCCTTTCCATCACCTGCAGGCATTGTCTGCTCCACTGTGGTCTCCTTCCCAGTCTTCAGAAGAATCCCTTGTCTGCTGCCTAAAGCACCTCCTCTGTCTCCTCCTGCTCTTCTTCCTCCTTCATGTCCAACATTGATTCCTCATTAATATATAGGAAAGTGAGAAAATCCATTTGAAAATCTCATAACAATCAAAAATTCTGATGAGAGGGACAGCATGAATTCACTCTCTGCTCACCTGACTTTCCTAGTATTCCTCCAAAGGAAAAGCAGAGCCATGTGAGACCATGCTGGATGTTTCTGACTCTCTTCAAGCAGAAGCACACAGAACTGCTTTCCACAGACCTCAATCTTCTGTGGGCATTTAAAGCACTCAGGTAAGCACAGCTACTCTCATCCTGCTGTCCTGAATGGAGCTAAAGGCAGTGTGCAACAGCTGTGACAAAATGTTGTTGTGCATCCTCTTACCTGATTTCAGGCACTTCTTCTCCCCTTTCACACCTCCTCCTGCTTCATCTCTTCTCAGCTCTGCCTTCTGCAGGAGGCTTTCCTCATCCCTTCCCTTTACTGCCTGGTCCAGCTGTTTCCTCGTGTTGTCCTTGTTGTGTGTGCTGCTCCTTCGCAGGCATTACTCTTCTCTTGCTCCTCTTTGACTGTTTCCTGGCAAGTCTTTTGTCTTTTCTAGCCCTTATCACTGTGCCTTCCAGCCTCCCCTACCTGCTGCACTTGGCAGAGGCAGCAGCAGCAGGAGATGAAAAGCAGGCACCAGACACTCTTACCCCTATATGGCATCCCTGCTGTGATGGGCAGCATGTTTATCCCACCCTTGCTGTGCACTGGTCAGCAAATTTGTTTTCCCTGGCCACCTGATCTAAAAATAACCCAAAAACAAACCCCAAGCACTGTAAATTAGATTAATACAACAGGAGAGTTTCTGACCTTGTTTGTGCCAGTTGTACCAAGCTGATGTAAGCGTGGTCCCTCCTGGTTTACCTGCTTTGTGCAATTTGAGCAGATTGCTGTCAAAATGAACTGCCATGGAAGGTCAGGGTGGATTTTGGCTTCACTGCCAGCTCCAGTGTTACACCAGTATAGCACCTCTGAAGTCAGTGGCATTGCTCTAACATTAAACTGCAATAGGCTGCAGGGAATCAGGGAATTAAATCCTGTTTTCTTGCCTCTGAGGATTTTCGGAGGCTGCCTGATATGGCATGAGTCAAAAATATTTTGTTATTCACTGCTTTTTCTAATTATCAGATTTGTCTCCAGTCCATTTTGTGGTGTTGGCCAGGCATTCTATCTGAGTCAAATTTTCCATACAATCCACACTGCTTTATGTTTCAGTGTTTTGTTTTTTTTTTTTTTTCCTTTTGCCCTAAAACCAGAACAGAAGAGCTGGCTAAGCATGTACAAACCTGCCTTAAGAAAAGACTTGTTTTTCCTTTTCCCTCACTCCTTCTTTTCTATTTAAAGTTAGCACAAAGATGAAACACAGATGGAATAGCACGATGGTTAGAATTTTGGTTAGCAGATTCTCAAGCTGTTCACTTGTCAGTGGACCACTTCATCCACATAAGTCATCCCCATGAAAGAAGCCAACCTCTTGGAGGTAACATTCATTTTCATAAGGAGCTGTTTTACAATAAGGAGCTGACACTGCTTTGAGAACACTCCTTCCAGCACTCCTTTACAGCTGGGGTTTGCCCACTGAGAGCTATTCAGGGTTGAAAACCACCTCTAGTTCCATAAAACCATACAAGAAACACAAAAAAATGGAATGAATAACCACAAGTGCTCACATTGCTCATCACTGAGGGGTCCCATCACTTGGCCCAAGATCCTGCTGTTATTCTTCCCATTATGAACATGAAGCTGGTCCTGCTTTCCCCACCCATTTCTCCAGCTGGATGGAGGCTGCTCACTGCTGAGAGCTGGCTGATGTTTCATGGGCAAGTTTCTTGCTCTCAGTTTTATGCACTACAATCTGAATCTGTGGCAGGCAATTTGGTGGAAGAAAGGGATTATTTTGTCTGGGTAACAGGATAGTTTCACTCAATTTTCTGAGCATGGGGTAGACTTTAGAGGCATCACTGCAAATATTGATTCAGACAAACCTATTTCCTGCTGAAGAGCACAGCCACAGTGGCTCCCAGGCCTGCTATGTTGACTTGCTTAGTGAAAATATGCATAAAAACCTACTTTGGTTTACAAGTCATGGCTGAAGGAGCTCCACAGATGAAACTGTAGCTTTTGGACAAAGAGAAAATAGTTTCTTGTTTATATATTACACTAAAAAATTTCAGCATTGTTGGCTTTGCTGGAAAAATCCCACTGGCATTGACTTTGGACAACAGAGATTATCAGAAGCCTGGCTTGAAAACCTCCTGTTCTAAACTAGCTTTTCCTGAAATTTCCAGCTCACCAGGAATGAAAAAAAAATACAAAAAAACAAAACCAAAAACCAACAAAAGATCCCCCAAGCCAATAGCTTCTGTTGCACTTCAGCTCCTCTTCTTTATCTGAGTGTGTCTTTAGGTGTGTGCTGCCTTTGTCCATTCCAGGTCCAAGACATCCAAACAAAACAAATGTTTCTGAAGTCGAAAAAACCAATAGGCTTCTGGTCCATGTGGAACACATTTTTTTTTTTCCCACAACACCAAATAGATATGAGTGTTACAACCAGCCTCAAATCTCTGTTTTAGCTTTACACTTTTGAACTAATATCTTTTTCTTACTCTGACTGATGTCAGCTGAAGGAAAGTTCCAAGTAAAACGCCCTTTACAGTGCTATTTTAGGGCTGAGGCCATTCTTTCTCTCTTCTCTTCATCTTTCCATTTTCCTGATGCAATCCTCAGTCTGGCCTTGGGTTCACCTCACAGACATTAAAAATCAAAACCAAAAACAAGTAAAACCAGAGGGACCCCTCAAACCTCAAAATTCTGCTTTCAGAATGGGCTCAGGAGCCAGTGATCAGCTTCCTCCAAAACTGCTTTTCTGATTCCCGACTTTGGAAAATTGGGATCATCAAAAGGCCTGGTGGCAGATATGTATCTTTTCCTCCTTTTTTTTTTCAGCAAGCCTATAACTCACCCTGGCAATGAAGAAGTCTAGAAAAGAAACAGTGCAGAGAGAGGAAGCAGCTCTGTAAGGCTTGGCAAATACTTCCAAAGAAAAACAGTTTTTCCAAGTTTGATCACTACAGACACAAGCAAACACAAATTGATGTATTGCCTTATCTAGGATTTCTCTGATGAGCAGGAGGGGTGCTCTGGGGGTACTATCCTGCCATACTGACTCAGTTCTTTCTGCAGCAATTAATCTTCCCTGTTTGGTTTTACACTGCTTTACACTTGGCCTCACCACAGTGCCAAGAGGTCAGTTTGCTTGTCCAAGGTCACCAAGTGACTCAGTAGATTAAGTGAAAACTGAACTCAGAGGACCACCCTGCCTTTTTAGCTTTTGTTTTTGGGACTCAATCGACACAGCTCCTCTGCTATTTCATACATTCCATTAATCCCACTGGCTACCAGCCACAAAGATACAGCAGAAAGATCGAGTGCATGTAAATGTACAGTGATATACAGCTTCAAGCTGATGGAAAATACATTGGACAAGCATGGTTACGTTCCTCTGCATTAAAAATACCCTTTAGGCCCATGGCTCAAAAACAAAAGAACATGAGAATACTATTTGTGGCTTTCCCTGCATTTATTAAGATGAATAAGATGAATAAGATGAACCTTTCATCTTATTTCACTCTTGCACTAACCACACATACTCAAAATCCCATGTTTTTGCATCCAACTTCTCAACTTACTCCTATCTGAAAATGAAATTAGTAGCTTGACTGTTATGACTAGTCTCCTGATGATGTTCTCTGGGTGCAGAATAGATAAATTCCAAGTTTCAGGATAAGATATTTGTTTACAGGTTTCCCATTTGTAAAAACTGAGAGCTGGATGATGACGTTCTCAGTCCATCAGTAGAGTAAGTGAGGCAAACTTTCACCTGAGACCTTGCTCCCTAGCCAACAGTGAAAAATTTTATAAAAGTGAGAAATTGCCCCATTTCAAAGTCCATTGCACTCTGAAGACATTGGATCTGGAAATGTAAGAGTTAATGAGCAGCTACTTGTTATTTCATTGAGGAGCAACAGAAGGACCTGACCCTTTGTGAAACTTCCCAAGTGCATAAAGCCCCGTGCTGCAAGGGCTGCAAGGCTGTCCCAGAGTATTGCAAGGTGGATAACCAGCAAGGAAAGGAGCTGGTTATCCTTTCCTTCTTTAGGACAGCATCCTCTGACTTCTTATCTTAAGCACTCAGGGCCTCCCTGAGCCATCAGTTTGCACAAACTTACAAGAATCATTTGGATTGAAGAAATCTGTCTGAGGTTCTCATGCATCACTTCCCAGGTCCCTCTGCAAAACCAAGTCTGGCAGCTTTGGTAAGGAGCCTGTTCCCTTCAGAACTTTGGTGAGAGTCTCCCAAGATTGGGGTTTCTGCTGTCATTAGCAGGATTTTAAGCCTTTTGCCCTGGGTTCTGTGTGAGTTCCTAGAAAAGGGCACTTCAGATGTTTTCTGAGACAGTTTGGTGCTTTGTTTCCTTCTGTAAAAATACTGCCATCAGCCAATGGTGGTAATCAGCTTTTAAAGACCTTTAGTGAGTTTTCCTTACCTTCAGGTGTCCTTGCTGCATGATGAGAAGGCAAGGAAACCAGCACAAAAAGCATTTCAAGTATTTTGAAGGGAGTGAAGGTGGTTAGCTGCTAGCCAGGAAAGGGGCACTCCAGGTGTTGCACGACCAGCCTGTGTCTATCAAATGGAACAGATAAGTTGCTACAGGACAGTGGTCAGGGCTGTAATCAGAGTTCCCAATTTCCACAGTGCTCTTAAAACGTCTGTAAATTGTTTTCTTTGATTTATGTCAGCTATGCTTCTTTGGAAACCCCTCTGCTTCCCATGTCTCCACAAGGAAACACTGGAAATTTCTTTGTGTACTCTCCAGGCTCATCTGTAAGTCAGATGTGCCTGGGGGGCCACAGGAATATCTGCTGGGAGGAACAGGCTTGCACCAAGCTCTGCTGTGAAGTTGTGGGATTTTCCTTGCTGATGGGTCAGAACAGATGTGCAGAAGTGCTGCAGGAGCGTGGTGTGCAGTGAAAGTCATCCTGAAAAAGTGCACAGGGATTTGTAGGATTTCCCAGGCAACACTTCACCCTTTGGAGCTCTGTAAGAGCCAGGGAGTACAGCCCTGCTCCGTGTGATGTCAGACAGCTAAAGGGGGAAAACACCTGTGCAATTCCTTCCATGGAGCCTAGGAGATCACTAGGTGGGGGCAGAACCTCAATCTTCATTACTAGGGATCCTAATTCCCTGCTCCATCCCTTCCCTCTGCCCATTTCTAGCCCTTCTTTTACTTTGTTTTATCTGCAAGGTGGCTTGGAAGACACTTGCATGATTGTATGCTTGGTACAAGCATCTATTTTTAAATGGGGCCAGTTGCAAGATCAAAAGGTGAGTTACAGTGATTTTATTGAGCAAATAACACTTGCTTAGAGATGGTTTTCCCAGGTGAGCTAAGTCAGAGCTTGTTAGAAATACTGAGACTAAAAAAATCCATGTTAGAAGAACTGGGCTCACCTGCATGTGGGGTTTCAAGGCTCGCTGTGAAAGAGTCCCACAGTATTTATCCATTCATGGCTTTACTGGACTTGTTTAGGTTTTATTTCTTGGTAGCTCTGGAAAAATGTTTTAGTAGCCAAAAAATCTGTACTTAATTAGACATACAAAACCAGCAGACAGGAAGTCTATTTCCTCACAGAGATACTGTGGTTTATACATTCTGCCCTAATATGAACAAGTCTACTATTATTTTCTGATGTCCCCCTTGTTTAAGGTGCTCTGAGTAACATGAAAGCTCTATTTTTGCACACCAATCATGAAAGATACTTGTCAAGATCCAGGCATGCCAGACATGGCAGTACTGGATGGTTCCTGATTCCATTTGCAAAAAAAAAAAAAAATAAAAAAAAAAAAATAAAAGGTTCCTGTCAGTTTTTATTTTCTAGAAATTCATATCATTTAAGATTATTTAAATGTAACTGTGGATATGTGTGCGGGCTTGGGGCAAAATCTGATAATGGCTCTGTACCCAGTGCTCCCACCCTGAATTTCTTCAGGGTTATAAGTGGTGGCTTTATTTCCTTGTTACTTGGGGTTAGTCCAAATATCCAGTGATTGGAAGTTGTTCAGGACAAGGGCTCTGTGTTCATGAAGGGTGTCTCACAGAAAGGGCCATCGGAAAACTGCTGTAACATAATAAGCAATGAAAAATATTAATATCTGCAGCCAAAAAAGGAGGTGAGGTCTTACCAGGGATGTTGATTATCCTCTCTTAAATTTAGAAGTTGTATGGGAAAAGTAAGGCTTGTACCCAAAGCAACTGCTTTAGTTTTCCTTAGAACTCCAAGCAAGAGTCAGAAAATCTATGAATTTCACTATTATTTTTGATGCTGCCCAAAAAGAATTCAGATCTTAAGTGATGAGTGGCCATAAAACATCCACCCCCTCGAAGCAATGGAGGAAATTGTTGTGGGTTAGAAGCTAGCACAATTTCTTGAATATTAAATGCAAAGTAAGGTATGCAGCCTGACTAACATGGCAGGACAGCTATAAATAACCTGCTCTCTCTCTGTTATTTGTCCTTGATGGTTTTTTGGAGGGAAGGTGGAGTTGTTTTGGTTCTGGTATTGTTTTTGGGGGGTTTTCCCCTCCATTTGGGTTTGTTTCCCTTAGGATAATTATTAGAATATAATTTCTTATGTCTTTAAATGCTCCGAGCTTCTTTAAGTCCTTTCTGGTGAACCCACAATCTTCCCACTCTTACTGTCAAAGTTTCTTGAATTCCACATTTGCTCAACTTTTCCTCCTCACTCTATAGATTCCATCTTTGTTTCCATATCACTCCAGTTTTCATTGTCCTGATTTTATCTCCCTCCCACAGAGAGAGAGTAGTATATTCCATTATCATCATGAAGGCATAAAAAGGACTAAAAAAAACCAAACCTTGAAGGTGGTGCCAACGTTGACCATGCTGGAACAGGAACTTGTGAAAATCTGATCAAAGCCAGGAGATGTGGAAACAAATCTCTTAGCAAGATCTACCCCACTCCAGCACTATTGTGAACATATCTGAACTAGAACTGGAGTTAAAAATAAAAACATTGGAGGCAACCAGCAAGATTAGAACAAAGAGTGAAGCAGATACAGTCTTGTGTCTTCTTTCCTCTTATATCTGCCTGGTGTGGCCACCTGTGGTGAGACCCCCACCAGACACAGGGTAGGAAGGATGTGCACGTGGAAGAATTCAGGTCTCCCCATGGTTCTGTTCAAACCCTTTTGGGGTGGGCACCAAAAGCTCTCAGAGACAATTCTTCTTCTTCTTCCTTATAATTTCTCCAGGTAGGAAAAAATTCATTAAGCCCATTTATTCAGCAGCATTCCCATCCATGTGCAATGGCAAGTGATGACTTCAGAAGAAAGCCAAGCCCTCAGTTGCTGATGCTGAGGCCTCTCTGCAAGGCAGCAGGCAGGCTGGTGATGTCTGGGCTGTGCAATCCCTTTCTTCATGTGTTTTGTAGATCCAGCATTTCTGAGAAGAATTTCAGTACTACAAAAGTATTCAAGTTTTCTTGACGTCTCAAATATTCCCCATCTCCCTTCTTCCAGAAAAAAAAAAACCCTGATGCTTATTGATGGCATATGAAAATATAATCACTACCCTGCCTGATCACTCACAATCCCCCCTGTGCTCTTTTGTCATAACTGAGGGAAAAGTGGGAGAAAGATGGAACTTTTAACCATGCTGTTTTGGACAAAGAAGGAAAAATATAGCTATCAAAACACCAGTAGGCTTTACAGCCCTTAGCTGCATCGAGGCAGCACAGAAGAGGGATGTTTTTGTCCAAAAAGAAGCATGCTCTGGAGGAGTCCCTCCAGATTATTTTGTGATTTAGTGCAGTGCAAGCTGCTCTGAGAGACCTACCTCTGTGGTATGTCTGAATTCTAGTGTATTCTTTGCTACAGGCAAGATTAGTGACGTGAAAAAACCAGACCCAGTGGTAACATTATTGGAAAGCAGATTCCTGTTCAAACAGGCTGGAGATTAGTGAGATAGATTTCTAGTGACGAGACTCATCCCTGGCTTTTGTCTTCCTGCAGTGTGAAGTAGAAGACAGATAGGCTGATAGAGGAAAGTCTGGCAAAGGTAAATGGCAATGATGGAGCAAAGGAGTCATAACATTCTCCTGACAAAGCCTGGATGTCTGAATAGTGAGACACAGAGGGAAGGTGATTATGGGACTGCCAGGCTCCCCACAGGCTGCCTGCAGCAGCGACAGTGCCCTCCCCACAAAGCCAGGTCAGATCTCCCTTTTCTCCCCCAAACCTTCCCCAAAATGCAATTTCCCTCCCTCACAGGGTCTGTATGAACATCACCTGCTTCCCTCTGTTTTGAAAAGCATATTACTCATTGTAACTGCTCCTTAAGGCTGAAGCTTTTGGTAGCAATTTCCACATTTCCAAGTCCTCTTGGGAAATCTAAACCTATCTTTTAAAGAAAATGGCATTCCCTGTCTTTACAATTGAAAAAAAATAATAATTCCAGCCTCTCTCTGACTTTGCTTCAAAAATATCATCACAAATTGTGTAATATTTTTTTTTAAATAAACACTAGATTGCTTCTTTCCAATTAGATGTAATTGCAGGAATGTAGACAGCAGAATTGTCTTTCCAAAGGATATCTTCAGATACAGAGGTAGAGCCCTAAAAGATGCTCACCACTGGTTCACTGTTTTACAAAGTCAAGCTGTGCAACTTCTAGTGCTAGAAGGGAAAGAGAAGTAAAATTTACAAATGTATTTTCTGGAGAAAACAAAATGTGCATCTAATATTGGAGAGACTGCCAAAACAGCATAGGAAGAGATAATGATCCAATAACTCAGAATCCTTTTCCAATGGCAAAAGAAATCAATACACTTGGAACATCTTGACTTGATCTTCAAATGCCCTAGTGAGGAACCTTTTCTTTCTCTTGTTGGTAATCACTGGTAATGTGAGCAGGAGAATATTGCCTGACCCAAGTCATTCACCTGAGCATAAGGGACATCCTGGGCCATAGATCAGACACAGCCAGGGCTAATATGGGTTAAAAAATTATGTTTTTCCCTAGGCCTGTGGTAGATATTTTCATTCTAAACCTGGAAATGTTGTTATCATGTGGTAACTCTTTTAATGCTTTCAAAAAGCAAGAGACAAATATGGAGAATATTCCTTTTAGGCTGGGTCTTCCTCACCAAATAAGGATATTAATGAACACAATTAATTGTTTCCCATTAAGCAGTAGCACAGAATATCAGAATCTGTCATCTTTTCATTCAGAACCTCTGAGTTCAAATTTGAATCCTGCTTGTAAGAGCTACACCAAGTGATGTTGCTTCTGAGAATATTGATCACATCACACCTTAAGAAGGCTGCAAAGGGACATGTAGCTCCCAACATCCTCCAAAATGCCTCAAATGTTATTTGATTTTGGGTAAATAAAATTCTTGCCCTGCTAATGTTTGTATTTTTTACATAAACCTCTGGTTGCTGCATCTGGGATGAGATAACATAAGTGAATCAATTCATGTGCTTAAAGCTGAGCATCTGCAGAAACATTTGCAGCCCCAAAATCCAAGGTGTCAGTGTTTTCTTTTAAGTGCTTTAGTTACCCCAAATTTTTAGGGAGAGACTCTGACTACCAAAGGGTCTGAGGTGCCTAATTTCCACCAAATCAAAGTTCTGGGATGCCTTTAAAAAATGAGAAATCTCGTGGTTGGCCTTTTCATTAACCCTGAGCAAGACCTAAATTTTGCAATAGTTCCCCCAGGTTGTCAATGTCAGGGTTATAGAGCACAGCCTAGGGGTGTCAGAGGTTCTTCTCTTCAGAACATCAGATGAGAAAGAAAAAGGACTGAGACCTTTGTGCCCCTTGACCTCTGCAAGAAAATCTCTTCTGGAAGAATTCTCTTCCATTGTTAAAACTGCTCAGCATTTGGAGGGTTTGGTACCTTATGTTCAGGAATGTACTTAAGCAAGTACACATTGCCCAGTTTTCTTGGGCTTGCAGTTTTGAAATTTTAGGGGAGGGAGAAAAGAAATCAGCATTATTTCCTCCCTGAGCTGTTTCAGTGTGCATCAGTATTCCTGCTTCTAATGCTAGAGGAAAGCAGGAAGCACGGATGCTTGCAAAACCAGGGATCAACAAGAGAAATGTGGAAATGAATTGCTCAGGGCTCATAGGTGAACTGAGGCTGTGCTCAAAGGCCAAGACAATTAGTTGATATTTAAATCCCAAGTGTGACATACATATGGTTCTTGGGATTTTTTCCTACAGTGCATCCAAGGGGGAGTTGTTAATCAGAGAAAACTCTTGACTTCAACAAAAATCCAGCAACTTTGTGTAAGGTATTCCTAAGAATTACACTGATTTCACAACAGGGTTATGATTTGGCCTTAGCCTGCAGTCACCAGCGTGGCTTCTCTTCAGTCATGCATCTCCCAAACACCTTCAATAAGGTTGGAGGCAAGCTAACCCATGAAGAGAAGAGAAATAGAAAACTCTGCTCATAAAATAAAATTAAAACATCATTTGCAACGGATTTAAGCATATGCAAGTTGCAACAGATTCCCTTAGGCACATAAAACGTGTGTGCTTACAAGAGATAACTCAAGCTGATGTTCAGTTTGCCAGTTCATTGTGATGGTGATATTTTGACTTGTATTAAAGAGTCTTGACTGATGACCTCTCTAATTCGTTTGGTGCAAACGTTTTCTTTCAACATCAGACACTAATTTTTTTTATTTTTTTTTAACCAGCTACTTATTTGAGAGTAAAATCTATCGTGGCCTGTGCAGACAGTTCAGCTTTTTAATTGTGTTAAGGGTTTTTGGAATCTGCTAGACAATGCCTGAGAGCATCTGGTGATTTGATCCATCGATTAACCTGGAAACATGCTTGTTTCCCAGGCTTGGTTCTAAGGAGTTTTTGGCTCTCCTTCCAAATACAATTTGCCAAAAGGCAATTACTAGTGAGAGGCAGAAAAACTTGCCTTATGGATTTTCAATTCACTTTCTCCTTTAATGTACCAGGAATCTGAGCATGCTGCCTCCTGCTTCTTATCAATTAAATATTTGCATTGACACCAGAAAAAGCAACTGTGAATTCTGCAACTCTAGTTCATTAGAAGTCGTCATATGGGGAGCATCTCTAAAAGCAAATGGTGCCAGGCCAGCATTTGAAGCTGTTCATCAACTCTGGATTTAATAACTACCTTATTTATATCCCACATGCTAGGAAAAATTCTGTAATTGGGATGGATTATATAAAACATGAGGAATGGAATAATTGATGGATTAATTAAGAAAACCACCAGTCTGCTTTGCTTCTAAGATATTTGTTTGAGACTGGTTGATTCAGTGGTAACAATGGAATACAATTAGTGTCCAATTCCTTTTGCTTTTCCAGGTGACATCAGTGATCAGGAGAGAGATTTTAATGATGGAAGATATTTCCTTCTCACCTGTAGGTGACAAGGGGCCTGCCCAGCTTGCTCCAGGTTTTTGTCCCTCACTGAGTGCCCATGCCAGAGGTTTGCAGCAGGGCAGCTCAGAACACGTAAAAATAAAACTCCTTAAACCTCCCTGGGAGTATCTGTGCAGCAGAGCAGGACAGGAGGGTGATGCCCTGACTTCCTTTCACCCTGCCTGGGCTGTGCAGGCTGAGGAAATGCTGTGTCCCTAACAGCCAGTGAGCCATCCTCTGTCAGCACTAATCAGCCCCAAAACCAAGGGAAATTCAGTGTGTTAAGACTTGCACAGGTGTCTGATGCAATCTGAGAGGGAGACAGACCTGCTGCATCACCTGACATGTCCAAAGGAATGTCCCACAACCCACATTTCCCTGCTGGGGAGCTGCTGATTGCAGAAGCTGTTCATGACTTGCACCTCTACACCTCCAGGTCATAATCCAGCAAGAGAAGACCTTTCTGATCTGACATATTTAATGTACATGCTTCTTATTGAAGGACATCAGGAACATTGAGAGGTGTTCCAGCAAAAGGGGGACTTCTCCTGAAGTTCAAAGTTTGAACTTCCCATGTGGGGAAGTTCATCACCACAGTGATGCACCAGCAGTATCCTTTGTCTTGCAAAAGCCCTCATGCAGGTTTTTCAGTAATAACAAGAAGCATATCTTCATTTTGAGTAGCAGCTGAGAAGGGCAAAAGATTTTTCTTTATAACCTAAAATAAAACTAACTAAAATATGTTACACATTTTAATGGTTTTTTCGGTGTTATTTTTATTATTATTTTAGAGAGGAGAATGTCTATAGCAGATTAAAATAAATAAATAAACAAGTGGATGAATAAATAAATTTTTAAAAGCCCACCTCCCCAAAAATCCCAAAACCAAACCAAACAAAAAAAATCCCCAAACAATAAACCAAAAAAACAAAATACAAAACCCATCCCAAATCTCATATGTGGAGACACACAGCTATGCAATGAAACACTTAAAACATCCACTGACCCCTTATTAATATGCTTTCAAAACCCTACATTTTGTAATGTACCTATCTGGACTCAAGCCTTCACTTTTTGTTGTAGGCAGAGCATAAAAAAAAAGCCCCAACAAATTGGATATTTGATCCTGGAGACAAAAAAGCAGAGAAAGTAGTGTGTGTGCACATTACAATTATATTATCAAGGCTTTCTGTAATGTTATTATAGGCTGTTCCAAGTTACCATGTATGAAAACAAACCACACTGATTCCAAGCCCCAAAATGAGAGAAGTTAGAGAAATATAATCAGTGCAGCTGTGGCAACAATACTATTGTTAAAGTACAGGGAGATTTTATAAACAGTGAGTAAGAAGTCAAGAAGGAAATAGTTGTAGACAAAATCATTGCTAGAAAACATGAAAGCAACTCTTTCTTTCCCATCCCATCCCATCCCCTCTCCACCCTGTGAAAAGATTATCCATGGAAGGGGAAAAAAGGGTGAGGTTGTGGGTGGTGTCCCACAGAAGGCCATAACACACAAAAAGTATGTGTACTTTTTTTTCCTCTTGGAAGAAGATGAGGGAAAAAAAAAAAAAGAGCCTGGAATTTCTTTTGGAACACATACTGTACTTTCAGGTGCCATCTGTGGACTATGAAAAAAAAAAAAAGCCAGTGTTAAAACAAGAATAAAAGAGATAAAGGACAATCCATCACAGCCATTGCCTGCAGCACGCCAGGGATGTTCCCAAGTAGGTTTGGAAGAGGCACCAGAGGCACTGCAGCTTCCCTGCCAGTAATGTGCAACACAGGGCAGCAAATATTTCAACAAACACTCATTTGTCTTGCCCCTTATTGACAAAACTGCATTTGCCTTAGCAAAGAAAAACAAATCCAGTGAGTCAGCAGCGGTGCTTTGCAGTGGTTTGCATGCACTTGGCTTTGGCACTGTGTGCAGAGCCTCAGTGGCATTGCTGCTGCTTTGCATCACTGCCCAGGAGCCTCTCAAAGCCTGATCCTCTGATAAATCACATTTCAAAAGAAATTGATGGTGCAACTCCCCTCAGCCAGGCTTCAGCCCCCACAGTTTTAACTGCTTCCATGAGACTTCAGTGGTGTGATGGAAGAAAGCAAAGAGATGAATCTTGACTAGTGTATCATCTAAATGAGCATTAAAAAAAAAAGATAACTTTCTCTCTGTAGGAAAATTTACTTAATAAGAACTGAAAATATGTGAAATGTGACAGCAGTGTTTCCTGGTATCACCAAAGCTGTAGGTATATGGAAGGAGCTTCCCAGGCCACACAATTTTCACTTTCCAGTTTTTAAGTGTTTGGCTCATACCCTCAGTTTGAAGCAGTTCTAGATTGTAGCTGGGGAGTATGGCAGTGCTGCCTTTCTTCTCTGCCAAGAGAAAAGATTTTCACCATTTCTTTTGAAGTTCAGAGTCCATTAAGCAGCAATATAACATTCAGATTTTGGAAAAATAGGGTTCTTGTGGAGCTGGCAGGAAGCATAACATGACTTCCTGGTAATTATTTCCATGATATTAAGTTATTCCCTTTTGAGGTTTGCTTTGAATATATGTATTTGGTGGAGCTAGGGAAGTTTATTGTGCAAATGTGCACACTGATGAGTGACAATGAAATTTTAAAAGAGCTGTGACTCTTCAGACCACTTTGATATGATGCTGGTATTCCAGGTCAGATCTTTGAGGGGAAATGTTAAATGTCAATTCAACTCTGGAAATTGAAAGGCTCAGTGGAATGCAGTCCCACAGACAGTAGGAATTCTTCTTTAAAGATTACTAAAGATTAATAAAGATGGTACCATCATTCCTATCTCACATCTTATCTGTTGCAGAATCAGATTACTTTCCCTTATCCCCCATCCCTCCCAGTTTAAAAACTCCCCCAAAATAATTTCAGCCCTTTTTGACCACACTTTTCTCTGTGGTGCCTTCAGCATGTTCTCTGTCTTCTCCCTGCCAAAAACACTTCCTGTCCCCCAGACAGGGAGAGCTGGCAGTGAGGAGGTGGCTCAGCTGGGAGAGGTTTCCATGGAAGCAACTAAAGCTTCCTGGCACGGCGAGGCAGACACTGTGGGATGTGGTGGGACTCACTTCACACGGAGCTTTGACCTCAGCCAGGCTCTGCAAGTGCTCCCTGACCCCAGCCCAGCATCCCCACTGCTGCTCCTGCCCAGAACACAGAGTTCCCAGACAGCCCAGGTGTGCAGGGAGAGTTCTGTGCCTCCCTCTGGTACTGGAAATTGTTTGGGATTCTGCAGAATCCCAGAGCAACAATCAATGCTACTAATTTTTCTGACAGGAATCTAAATGGCTTCGAGCCAGTCACAGCATCAATGGAGTTGCTGCCAACTACTAAAAACGAGCAAGTCAACCATAATTTACTAGCATTCCTGACTCTTTTTCTGAATTAGATTAGTGCATTTTGAGAGTTTTCAGAGAACATTTGAAAGAATTCAGCTGGATGAGGATCAAGAATTGTTTCACTGACATAATTTATTGGGATTTTTAAAGCACTTTTGACAACATACCTCACAAGAGGCCAGTAAGGAAACTGAGAGCTTGCAAGGTGGGAGTTGTAGTTGTGTGTTGATCACAAGCTAGCTGGAAGAGAACAGAATGGAATAAAAAGCTCAATTTTCAATATGGCAGTGGTTAGCAGCAGAGCACTCAGAACTTCACTGTCCTGGAAAAGGCCTTAATCAGCATGGTGGCATGATCTGCCATGGAACTGTTTTTTTACAACAAGGAACAATTATTTAACTGAGCAGCTATTTAAGTTAGTCAAGACAAACCTAAGCAATTAGGCAGCACAATGGCAGAGGAAGTTCATGATGGAAAATTCAAAATAAGGTGTGTTGGAAGGATATTACTAACACACATTGTTGAATTTTGAACTAACCGTAACCACCCAAGAAAATGACCTGTGTGTCACCTTGGAGAGCTTAATAAAAACATCTGCTTAATGTGGAAAGGCAATCAAAAGCAAATGAAACATTACCACAGAGAAAGGGGTGGGGTGCCATGAACCTGCTCTGGCCAGGACTGCCCAGGATGTGCAGTGAGCAGGGACATGTTCTCACCCTGCTGAGCAATTTCAGGGATGAGCTGGCTGCTCCCCCAGAGCAGAGGGAAGTGTGGGTGCCTTTGACATTGCTTCCCCTCCTCTGCCTCTCCAAAAGGCCTTCCTGTGCCTGCAGAGCAGCTGTTCCCAGGCTTTTTGCTGTTGGAAAGGAGCTGAGCTCCTAAAGCAAGCCCACCAATACACAGCCATTCAGCATCACACAGGATTTCAAAACAGATGAATAACACCCCATTCATTTCTAAATGATTACAGAACAATCTAGTAGGCAGAGTTTTTCAATGCAGTTGTGTTGAAAATTGGTCTAAATGCCAGGGCTAATGCTCCCAATTTTAGAGACCAAGATTTCTTGTGTTTTAATTCCACAAGTCAGAAGTCTTTAGGCTCAAAAGCTGTCAATACTTCCTGTGTTGTGATGAAGAAATTCATCCACCACAGGGCGGCAGGGCTCTTGAATCCATCCTCTTTCAGAAGCCTAAATTAAAAACATCAAGCACCCACAATACCCAGTTAATCACCAGGTTTTGTCTGTGGGAGTTCTTTGCACCTCCTCATAAGCATAATCCCATAATGGCAAAACATTCCACTGCCTCGAACTTACACACTATTATTCTGCATGTAAAATCTTATTCTCTTTGCAATGAAGGTGGGGACTAGAGGGACTGATAGAACCAGTCCTGCTCAAACTTAGAGCAAGAGGCAGAAATCAAACTTTGATAATATCTAGTTGAGAATGCATTTTTACTCCACAGCACACTAAGAGTTCTGGACATGTCTGAAAACAGATAAGTCAAAATAATTCAGACTGGAGGTAAAACAAGAAAGCAGCTGCATAGAGGGGAAAAAAATCCAAAACCCCAAACAACCCAAAACCCTAAAATTATCTATTTACAGAAATTGTGGAAAACAGGGCTGCACTGGAACGAGAACCAGTGGCCACATTCATTTGCCAGAATTGCTTTGTGCTGGCCATATGGGTGAGGTTTAGTTAACCTGGAGGCACATTTCAAAATATTTTGTCCCCTTAGCCAGGAAATGCAGGGAGAGGGAAGGAAGATGCTTGGTGAGGAGAAGAGGGGTTAAGTTGTGGAAGACTGGAGGAGGGAGCAATACTGCAGTGGCCTTTGAGAGGAAGGAAAGACCCTGGGAGATATTGGTGAGGTCTGGGCACAGGAGAGGCACAGGTTGATAAGCACTCATTCCCATCAGCCTGGAACTGATCTGCCTGAAGGAAAGCTGGCCCTGGACATTCCCAGTGTGCTGCATGTAGACAAGCAAGAGTGAGAGGAGAAAGAGCTGAACAACCTTCCAGTGAGCATCTGCTGGCTCTCTCAGGACAAGGAAAGACAATCTGGATCCAAAAAAAGCCCAGGGGGAAGCAAAGAGACTGGTCCTGAATGGAATCAGGACTTATCAGGCATCATGTTCTTACTTTGGTAGAAAGAAAAAAGTATTATTTCTGTTTATGCTGGTTCACCTAGACAATGGTTAGTCATCCTGCAATCAATCACTCTGTCAGTTCATGTAGGGCAAAGCAGTACAGTGGATCTGGGTTCCAATCCTGCTGACATTTCACATGCTGCCAGAACACAGTACTTTTTTCCAGTTCATTTCTTAAAAATTTAAGAAGAAATAAAACATTACATGGCAATTATGTACTACGGTCATAATGTCAACTGTTAACATTTATGAAAAGCCCAGACCAGAATTATTTATGCAACCTTCATTTGGCCACCATATACAGGGCTGCAATATCATATTTAATTAGTTAGTTGAAGAGTTATTTATACACAAGATCCCAGGGTTTTTTTCATAATGAAGGAAACTTAAGCTACAGCAGAAGTCCAAGGCAAAGGGAGTCATAAGGCAGAGAACACAGTTTAAGAGAATGTCCTAATGACTGTCAGATACCAGCCTGGAGGATTCTCTTCTAGATTCTGGTCTACAATGATATTACTTCTCATGTGATACCAGACAGCTGACCTAAATTTGTCTTTCACAGATGTCCTGCAAGCATCTTCTCCATTTATTTAGGTGTCTGCTTGGTTTACAGAAATGCCTACAGCTCAAGACCACTTTGGGTATGTATGGCACTTGTGCTTTGAGCACATGGAGTGGTAGATCTGAAAAGATCTATTTCTAGGCATGCAAGATCCAACCCACACAATCTGTAAAAACCTCTGACCTCGAGACCTTTGTGCTTCTCTTCTCTACCTGTAATACCATGTTCCATGAGACTGTCTTGTGAAAATTATACCAGAAATATTTGTGCAGCATTCATAAAGTGTAGGCATGAATATTAAACAAAATAGGCCAGGGAGAAATGAACAATTCCAGGTTTATATCAGGGATCCAAGGGCTTGCAATAAGCAGGGCACTAAATCACATACTGAAGAAAACTCTGTATTAAATATGCCTGTTCATTCACTCCACCCTCTGCCATCAATGAGACAGAGATTCCCTGGAGAAAGTAAAAAGCAATATAGTCTTTAATCTCAAAATCTCAATGGATATACAAAAGGTGACACAAAATTCTGACAGTCTGAGTACCTTATGATTTCACCATACTATAAAAACTTTCAAGACTTTTAACTCAGCTTTACCTGTGTGTGATAACATGCAATAACTGGGTTTTTGTAACAAAGAAAGGTGTACAGAATGTTGAGTGGCTTGATTAATTAGCAACCTATTATTTGCATTCTGTGTGTCATTAAAATCACAACAAAACCCATGGGAAAGAAAATTCCCAATGACCTGGTCTCAGAGCCCCTTGATCCTTCTCAGTCTCTTTATTTGTGCAGGTATGGGAGGGAAATTGCATTGGTTCCATCACTGAATTATGACTTCATGGCCACAGTAACACTGCAAGGCTTCTCTTCCACATTTCACCAGCTTTCATAATACACAGAGTGGTGAACATTGCTTTTGAATTGCTATTTTCTTTCCTAGTTTGTTTTTCCCAGAACATCTCGATTCATCAAAATTAATTTCCTTTGCCTGAAGGCTCTCTGAAGAGGGACTGCACTGGAGATCTGCATTGTCATCCTTCCTCTCCAGTGTGCATTTGAGACTGCTGGGTGAGAGGGAGGGACCTAGGATCCAGGGATTGTTTCTAGGCTGTTATCACAATTTTATCACTCCTCCAACCATCAGAGCAGTAGTGCCTTGCCAAAAGTGTGGGCAAATTGCAGAAGGGTGAAATCTGCTGATTCACCCAGTGATTAAATTGATGGCACAGTTGGGCAGTGCAGCTGAATTGTAAAACCCTTAAATCTTTCATGGTTTCACTGCTCCTTACCTACCTTTGCAACCCTGTGGTTTTGTTGGATACCAGCTGCTCTCTGATGCTGGAGCAGGAGCTACCAAAAATGCTGTGCTGGAAACATTTCCCTTTGTGGAGGGTCCTGTTGGCATCCTTGCTTTCATCCTTCAGGACTGGATCACCTCAAAGTAAACTGCACTGGGTGCAACCCAAAATCCTACAAAGCACAGCTCCAGGGGGAGATCAGCTGCTGGTAGCAGCAATACATGCCCCAGTGTTCCTTGCTGTGGAATGATTCCTAGCTGGAATATAAGCAATTGATTTTGGCTGTAAGGTGTTGGTTGTGAGTCTCTCATGGCCTGAGTAAACACACTGTGTATTTTTGGCTCAAGGCACCAAAGGTTGTCTCAGTGGAAATACCCTTGGAAAATCCCTCTTGAGGACAGCAGGTGACCCTCAGACCTGCTCTCCTCTCCTCCTGACCTGCTGTACACCAGAAGTACCCAGCTGACTGCCACAGGAGGGGGATTTGGGATGATATTCTTGGGATATATGGCAGGGATAACCAGAGGATTTGCAGCCTTCCCCCTGTGCTTTCCTGTAGGTCTCATTAAACACAAGTGTTGGAGATACCTGGGACACAGAAGAGGCCTGGCTGTGCCCAAGCATCCTTGGGCAAAACCAGTTTCAGATTGCAACCCCTTGAATTAAGAAAAAAAAAATTAAAAAAAATCCTTCTGTAGGTAGAGAACACCATCACAGAGATGTTTTTTATTTCTGTCATTCCCTCCTTTGGACCAATAAACCCCTGCAAACTTATGAGAATCTGCACTTGTTATTTCATCACTTATGAGCAATGTGGCAATTCCAAAGTCATGTTTATAAAACTGCTACATCCTTTCAACATCTGTTTCCAATATATGTGAGAGCTGGGCTTATCTTTGTTGTCTGCTGCAGACTGGCAGTTTTATTTGGGATTAAAATCCCCTTTGAATGCACCAATCTGTTGATCTGGAATTTTGGACCAATCCAAAAAAGCTCACCTGGAAATGATAGATCCTTTTGCTACATAAATGTCTTTCTGAACTTTTTAAAGTTCATTATTGATGGACCAGAATATTTAATGATTGTCCTTCCTATCACTTTTTTTTTTCTGCTGTTTTCCTCTATTACAATTACAGAGTAAATTGTCCTGGCTACATTTCACACAACCCTATGAATCATCTAGTTTAACCCTAAGTCTGTCACTTCCTCTGGAATTATTTCAAAATAAATAATAATATGTGCTAAAAATTAATGCAGGCTGGATGATTTGAGGTAAATAGAACAGGTCTGATCATGAGAAATTTTATACTACTGTAAGTTAAAAGATAAAAAGCAATTTTTGCTTCAAATATTGACAGTTTATATCATACTGATAGTTACTATTTCCAAAAATGTTCAAAAATTGTATTAATTTTGGCATTAGTTTTCCCAACCCCAAGTAAATTTTTTAATAACATATTCATAAGGGTATATTCTTCCCTTCCTATCCCCATCCTTTCTTTTTTTTTTTTTTTCTTACTAGCCACACTGTTGCTGTGCTTGCCAGACTGACTGTGCTTATGATCTTTATGGGACAAATAAGGAGAAAGGAAATAGAGTTTGCTTCAACATGACTTGTGCCTGCCAGGACAAATATAGGCCTGAGATTGGAAAGACAATTTATTTCATTTTTTTAAATCAAAGACTGCCAACATATGAATTGATGGAGGTTGCATGAGAAGCTCCAAAAAGAGGATGATCAGAGACAAAAGGAATAAGAGTGAATTTGATTTAAATTACTGTAATACACTGACACAACTACTTTTGTAACCACCTGGGATGAGTTCTGACAGCTTTTCCTAGTTTTTATTCACTCATTATTCAGGCAAAACTCCCACTAACTTCTCTCCCACGGTCTAATTTCTGACTAATATTTATGTACATTGTCTCTATGTCACCTTGCTATGGATCACACAGATCTTACTCATTTAGCTTCAGGAGACAAGTATTTCACACTGAGACAGGCAGAGCTGTTGCAGCCTAAACATGAAAAAGGATTAGAAACATCATAACCCTCATTCCTGCTTCTCTGTTTGTGCTCCCTCACACCAAACCTTTCTTTTCAGATGCACAACTGCTCTCATTAAACCATTCTGACAAATAAGTATGTAGCCATATGATGGCAGCAATATGCTTAAATATGTGGATTCCAACATTTACTGTTTTCCTTGTCCAGAAAAGGAAGATGCAGCTCAAAGCAGTGTTCTGCAGAGCAAGAGTTCTCACACAGCACGTCCAGACTGGAGCTGCCACGGGTTTTGACTACAAAATAAAGTTTGGCTGCAACTTTTGCTGCTGAGTACAATTCTAATGAAGCCAGTCATTCGTTCCAAGGCCATTTTCACCTCTCTAAATGCAGAAGAAGCATTTGACAAAACGATTTGCCTCAGCACAGCACCTGTGCTGGATGATATGGAACTGCCTATGCACTCATCACTCCACAGCACCCAAAGATTACAAAGAGCAACAGCATCAAAATGAGATCTACAGGGAAGATGATGGAAATTTAAACTTTCACTGGTTGATCTGAATTTCTCTTAAACCTATCTTTCAGCAGGTGATGAAATTGATTGAATTTCAAATAAAATTTGAATGATCCAAAATGGAACAGAGATTTCAAAGAAGTGCCATGCTTGATAAATTACTCAAATTATCTCCCAGAGAATTCTTAAATTCTCAAAAAGACTGTGTATAAATGGTATGTAAAAACTGCATGGACATACAATCATGCCTACAAGGCTTGGACAAATAATTACAGCATTGACAAAGAACAACATTTTTTTGTCATTTCCTGGGTTTGCTCATCTTGTAATCATTGACTTCCTCAGGAGATCATATTATCCAGACTGTACAAGAGATCTCTTTTAAAAGTACAAAAAAAAAAAAAAAAAAAAAAAAAAAAAAAAAAAAAAAAAAAGGTAGGATCTGTAAGGATAAGGGCACACTGGAAATATATTCCCTTAATCCTCTGACAGTAATTTACACTAAGATTTTTCCCAAGGACAACCCCACTGGAAATTTATTGAACACATATTTCTATGCAGTGAATTTGAACTCCTCTGATTCCAGGGGGAGAAATGATTCATGGAAAGGAAGTGGCATGCCTACAGCTTGGACAGTAAGAGACTCTTCAGATAAATACAGATAAATTCAAACAAAACCTGAGCTCCCTCTAGACTGGTTCAGAATACAGGTTAGAGCAAATCAGAGGCTGAGGGGTCAGTCCCCTCTGGTACCTGCTGTGGAATTCCAAATACACCTAAAGGGTCATCACAGTGTTTGAACAACTGGAAGGAAATTGGGTTACACAGCTTAACACCTCTTCCTCCTTTGTTTATTTTAATTGCTCTCTCAGCTTTTTTTTTTTTTTTTTCCCCTAGTCCTTTACTAGTTTGTGCTGTTATTAAAAAAGGAAGATCATTCAGAAACAAAGCAAAACAAAATAAACTGTATGTTCACTGATTTGATTCTTTGATAGTGGAAAGCAGCATTTTTTAATTCAACAGATTAAACGCATTAAAATAGATTTTAATATTTTAAGAATATTAAAGCACAATCTCTCATCAAGGGATCCAAAAAATTTCTGGAAACAGCTTTGAGGTGGGAGATGTTTCATGGAAAAGATGAAGATGCTTCAAAAAACAATAAATATCCATTTGGTTTGTGTGTGTCTGAGAATTAAGAACATGAAACACAATTTTTTCTTCTTAACAGATGATTTCTTACAGATCATTTTGAGGGTCCACCTGTATTGTCTACTTTCACAGCCATGAAAAGAAATGGAATTCATAAAGAAATGGAGAACAGGAAACCCTTGTAGCTTAACAGAAATCATTACAATCCAGAAAGGTGCTGAAAACCACAGCGTGCCTTGTTCTTGACAAACAGGATTTTATGTATTTATCAGTGTCTGAGCTCTGGTGTCTACTGAATGCTAAAGACATCAAGTCATTGACTGACAGATTCCACCAAATGAAAAAATACTAAAGTAATGTGATTTTTATTTAAAAAATTGTAGCAACATTCAGAGAATATAAATTGTTTTCAGTGAATTTTCAAAATTTGAGTATTTGTACAGGTTTTACTAATTAATGCTTACTATCAATGTGAGTTCACAAGCAAACAGTTGAGTCCAGTAAAAGTTCTTGTTCCATTAACCTCTCCCACATTAATATTCTTTTATATAAGGAAGGGAGGTATGTCATATTTTTCTTCTCTCATTCTTGCACTATTTATTGCTTTGATCCTGCAAAATCAAATCTTCCTGAATGAGCTACACTTGTATAGGAAAAATATCTTGAAAGCAATGTGGCCTTGCAGCTTCCTTCATTCCTTCCCTAAACCTCACCCATCAGCATCCTCACGGTGTTTTCAGGTTAACAAAGAAACTGTAATTTGCATTTAGGGAATTTCTTGTCATTTCCATGTTTGAGTCATAACTCAGGGCTACCAGCACAAGCAGAGTCTGATCAACAAGTTTTGTCAGAGAGCACCTTGAGGCAGAGCTGAGGGCAGGACTGGAGAACCTGCAGGGAGCCCAGGTCTCTGTAGCCTAGCCTGAGTGCCAGTCATGCTTGCTGCACAAATAACACTCTCAGCTCCTCCAAATCTTCACCTTTGGCCATCAGAAATCACAGAAACGACCCATGGACATTGTTGGCCTTTGGATCACATCTCAAATGTAAGGGAAATTTGTTTAAACAGGTGCAAGCAGTGCCATGAGAACTGAGAAATACCTATATATAACAATCTCACTGACAGGTTACCAAATGTGTACTTCCACACTTAACTAAGACTTAAGGGTGCTCCCACTATATTCAAATTTTCCCTGTGTGTTTTGACCTTTTCTCCTCAGAATATTGCTTCTAATTTTCGGTCCTTTGCCATATGAGACGAAATCCACACACAGTTCATAGAAGACTCAAACAGAGTTCCTGCTGCTTCTGTTTTCATTTTATTTAGGTTTATTTTTCTAAACCACATGTTACCTTATACCTTGCCAATGTAACTGGTTTGGAAATAACGTATTAATTCAAACAACGTTTGTTTGGAGGAGCTCTCTGATAGCTTTCAGCTGGCTAAACACATCGATAGCATCCTGTTGGTTCCTGGGACAGGAGTGAGGGGCTGATCTGCTTACCAAGAGACAGCTTTGATGCAATATCCTTACAACACACCAGCACTTACCCTTCTCTATTCCTGCTGGTGGCTTTTCCTCAGGAGTCCTTCAAGTGCCAAAGTTCAGGCAGTTCATGTTTATATTCAATTAAAACCCCAACTAAAATATTTGCAGACAAACGCTGCATTCTCCAGCTCCACGGAAGCCATTCAGACACATCTTCCACCCAGATATCAGCGTGGGCTAAGGAGATAATTCCATGACAAATCACCTCTACTGCTGCTTGGTCTGGGAGAAAGCAGTTGCTAAATTTGTTTTCATGCATCCAAAATGAACTGTAACTTGATAACGCTTCTACTGAAAACACAAAATGGGTTCAGAAAAGGAAACTGCTATTCAGATTTGTTTTAAAACATTTCACAAACTGCCTGATTATTTTGTTTGCCAGGGGAAACAAAATTCTAAGTGTGCCATGTGCAAAACTGAATGAAATTCAATGTGTTTCTAGAACGAACTTGAAATACTAGTAGTTAAATATAATGATTCATAACCATGTTTTGATAGTGTTTTTCTCTTTTACTGCTCTCTGAAAGCCTTGTAGGAGCAATCAAGGAAAGCAATTATAATAAACAAATAATGTTAAATGCAGTATGAATAACAGTACACCTCTTTTCAGCATATCTCCCTTCCAATTGAAAAAAAATTAAGCTATTTTACTAGTGTTGTGGCAACATATTTTATTTTCAACTTTAATTAAGCTCAAAACCCCTGAAGTTTACTTAGAGAATGGTCTAACAATATAAAATACCTTTATTATGGCACACCCATAGCCACACATTAAATGGGTTTTTCCTAGCTGTTTATGAGAATGGCACTGACTTAAAAGCATTTTGTAAGGGAAAGATACAGTAAATAAATGTTGTGAACTGTAGGTAGATTTAATCATTATTATTACAGCACCATGTCATTTACTGCTAAATAATAGCTCAGGTTGATGAGGGCAGTGTAATCAGGTGATCACTAATTAATCATAATTTATAATATCTGAGTTCCATGCTGGTAAGACAAACCAAGAATAGAAAACCAGCAGCAGCCACTTGCCAGCCTCACAAGTGCCTTGCTCTATTTATTGGCTTTCCATAGAAGAAGAGCATCTTTTGTGGGATTGTGGGCAGGATACTTGCTTTTCTGTGAAGGGAAAGGCCTCTTTCAACTGCCCAGCTTTAAAAAACAAAACCAAAAGCAAAAAGCAAAACCAAAATCAAAACCAAAAAAAAAGTAGAAACGAAGAAGTAAAATTAAATATAAGTAGAAATACAGAACATGAACAATTTGAAGATTCTCCAGTTTCAGTAGAGTAGGATTATTACCCATCTCTGGAATCCACAAGCACTAGAAAGTCCTGCCTTTGAATGTTATCTGGGGATGTCCATTCTATGACTATTATAATTTGATAATTCTCTTCCTTTCAAATCCCTGATAAGCCATGACCGCCACTGCCAGTCTGTCACAACCAGACACTGTCTACACATCATCCATGGGGGTTTTCTTCTCTCCTTTCATATTTGCTGCACCAAAGAATCATAACTGGCAGTGTTGATGTAAGTCTTAACATTTGTTTCAAAAGAATGCACTTAATGAATGTGCTTTTTTTCTTAAAAAAAAAAAAAGTAAATTTTGACTTCAGTCAAACCTCAGGATATTTGTTGGAGCAAAGCCAAAACCAACCCACCCTAAACAAAATGGAATCCCTGAGAATGAATCCCTCCCCAAAACTAAGAACAGGTTTGGTCCTGTGTTCCTGAAGCTGGATAGATTCTATCAGTCCCACATAATTGCTCTCATGGCATCTTACAGTGCCTGCTAGAACACAGCAGGAGACCTGAAATGTGTCAGTGGACTTCAGGATGACAGCACAGAGGATGTTTTCTGTCAGCAGCCCCTGTACCAGAGCACAGACTTTCCTGGATCCTTGGGACACAGCTGCACTGCCATGTGTGCACAATCTTGAGATTAAAATGTAGTTTCTGCAACAGTTTTATTGTCTATGTGTAAATACGTGTTCAGACTCAGCTTCAGCATATTCCAACCACGCTCAGGGGCAGGGAAACTGTGCTGGAGAAGGAACAGGAGCAGAGGGTTGGGATCTCATTTATGATTCACTTCTATTGTTACAGAAGGCAGTGGGCATGGCTGAATTAATTTGTCCTGGCTCCAGTCCTCCAAAAACTGTATCAGTTTGCCATGTCCTTCCACCATGACTCAACAGCAACAAAATCTCAGAGTTCTATTAAAAATCTCTTAGGCATGAAACACACTTGTGCTTCCTGAGGGAGCCTTCATGGGATTACGTAGCTCTTACATGAACTGGGTTAGTGAATTACAATATAGAAAAGAATTATAGGAGCCTAGGAGAAAAATAAAATTTCTGGAAATATTTAAAGGAAGAAAAAGTTTTCATCTAACCACCAAATATGAGGGTCACAGAGGGAATATGATTCTGATCTGGATGCAACAGAAGAATATAATATAAGATTAAAAAGTGAAGAATTTAATATTTGTTCATACAGACCCTCAACATCAACCAGCCCTGCAGGGACACACGTGTTCCATGGAGAGAAGGGTGGATATAACCTACCTGATGTAATTTTTGAGCCCCTGTAACTCACAGGGAGGACCACAGATGAAATAGGTAAGTTGGGCCATATCCCCCACGATGCACTCAAGGTGTGAGACCACAGACCCTGACAAGAAGGTGAATTTTGGAATTCCCACAGCTGTGGATCCTGCACACGCTTCAGTTGCAGACCAACACTGCAGGTCCTGGGGAGCAAACCCTGCTGACTGCACAGGTGTAGTGCAGATGTTTGCAGTGGTGAGCACAGGTGTGGGGTCTGCCACCTGGCAAAACTGGGAAATCCAAAATTCTACCGTGAAAGTTTTCAAAGTGTTTGAGCCCAGGATGAGTTAACATAAGCTCTGGGGGCAGCTCTGGGGGCTGCACCTTTCAGGTCTTTCATATCTGTGTGGAACATAAAAATATGGACAAACTCAAAGGGCAGAGTACAAGAGAATAGATATCATACTATAGAAAACAGGAATTTAAACAATTATCAGATGAAAATTCTTATCCTACATACATTTCCTAATTTCCTTGGCATGACTGAAAATGAAATCTCTATAAACCTAGTTAGAATACTGTGATAAATTGAAAACCATCACAAAGTAAACCTGAGGGAATAAAAAGTGTACATCACCTGGGACAGCCCATCTTCCTTTACAAATAGGTGTACAAGCTACGTAGAACACTGCTAATGATGAATTTTAAAAAGTACAGGCACTTTTATGAGCATGAACTGGGTTTCTCCCTGCAGTGCCCATGGAATGTGGAGGGTTAGGTGGTGGCAAGCCCTGCAGCCTGTGGGGTCAGCCTTGCCCCTAGACACACATGCAAGTGTCATTCGTGTGCTGCACTGCTCACCAACTCTTGCTGACTTCAGAAAGTATGTGCACAAAACTGTGGGCAAGACTGAACAGCCACTTTTCAAACTGAAGTTTGTTCACAGAAATGCAAACACTTTTTGCAATCTGATTCTAATTAACAATAGAGTCATTCATCCACTCTCTAACAAATGAGCAGAAATCCCCTTCCTTTAGCAACACACAGACATTTGATAGTAACTGAGTGTTTGAGGTGATTTTGTGTTACAAGATCTGATTCTCCTGTGTTTAAAACTCAAGTCCTGTTTCCATCTCAGCTATGGGCCACAAAACCTCTATGCTGCATTATTTGCTTAGGGGCATAGAAAGAAGAAAACTTCCACACACAGCTGTAAAGAAAGCAGAGTTTTGACACAACAAAAAGAACTTCAGGGTTGTCCTAATACTTAGCTCGTAACCCACAGAAGAGAAGAGGACCTGCTGAGTGTCAGCAGGAGCAGCTAGCACAGTCCTTCTTCATGGCCTGACATCTCTCCAACAGGAAACTTCCCAGTGATTCCATGGATCCCAGCTAATAAAGCCAGATCTGGGAGGAAGCATCCCTCGAGCTGCTGGCAGTACCCAGCTGCTAGTGAGGGGTTGATGCAGCTATCGTGCTATTGCCAGTTGAAAAAAAAAAACAAAACAAAAATCCCCAAACAAACCCTGCTGACCATTAAGCTAGGATTTTAATTACAAAAGAAGAAGTAAAATTTGCTACACTATAAACTAAGATTCTTGCCACAAGAGCCTACTGGTGTATGTTCAATTTGTTGTCCACCAGAATTTCCAGGTCTTTTCTAGCAAAACTACTTCTCCAGGACCCTTGTTTAAATCATGAAATCTTCACATTTTTTTTCTTTCTTCACTCATGCAAACAATATACTGGTGTGATATTCCATCATAATATGCTAATAAATAATGTTATTTCTAATGTATGTAGTGTACTAAAATGTGGATCAATGGATTAAGGTCAAAATTCTCCTGAGTAGTTTTGCAAGCATTCATCTGATTTTTTTAACATGCAGACACATTTCTTAACACACATTTTCCAAAAGACAGATGTTTCCACTGCTTTAAAGGTTTCATGATCCTCTGTGCAACTGAAAAATGCAAATTTTGCCTGTATGCATAAGTTGTCTCACAATCATCTTGCAAGTAGACTGAGAGATTGTAACATTTCAGGCCATGCCAGGTGTTCAATACTTTCTCATAAATTCCTTGATTGCCCAAAGTAATTCTATGTAACCATGGCAGAGGGTTTGGAAATAAATGATGTTTAAGGTCCCTTTCAACCCAAACCATTCTACGATTCTATGATGTCAATGGGTACAAAAACACAAAACATTGTGAGCCAAATTTCTGGTGCCATGAATACATCTGCAGTGTTCCTAACAGGAATATTCCTTTGCTCCTTGTGAAATGAAAATATTGGTCCATGAAAACCACCTACTGAAATGGCTCACCAGAAAGCCAACAATCCATTTTTTTAATTGCTTGTTTTGGTAAAAATAATTGCCAAGCATTTCAAGTACCACAGGCAGAATCAAGATTAAAGATTCATTTCTAATGTTATAAAGGCATTTTTTGAGATTACATGCAAGAATCTTAGTTTATAGCATAGCAAATATTTTACTTTTCCTTTTGTAATTAAAATTCTTGCTAAATGGTTAACAGGGTGTTAGGTTGGATGGGTTTTTCTTTTTAAAGTGGCAATATTTTGATAGCTGCACCAATAGTTTGTCCCTCTAAAAACAGTAAGAGCTGGTAGCACTTATAACCTGCTTAGCAATTTCTGGGTTTTCCCAATTAACTTTTTTTTTTAAAAAAAGAATTTTTAGAGATGTCTTTTTCACTCATTTTCCCTGCATGACAATGTAATTTATGAGTATCAAAACTTTCCAATGCTACTTGTAATCCTTTGCTTGACAGGAGGTTTCTCTGATACAGTTACACATTAGCAACCATTTACCTATTTTGAATAAAAATATCAAAGTATCTTTTTATGGTGTTAATTAAATTTTTGCATAGCGGCTGAATTACTCAGAAGCATTTTAAATAGAAAAACAAGCTTTTGTATATGAATGCATAATCAGGATCAGAATAGTAATCACCTATTTGCTTGACAATTATAACTATGATGCTATGCCCCCAGAAGGGACCATGTTGTTGCCCCTGAAAATCAGCATTCTGATTTGTTTTGGTATAATGGAGTCAGTTCTCATGAATTGTAAGATAAACAAGGATCATGTTTGCATTCCTTTGTAAAAGATATCACCTGGTGGACTGCTCAAGTGCCCAGTGGAGATGGAGAGGTGGGAACTTCTCTGTCCAATCTCTGCTCACTGTCCAGAAACTGAGAGATACAAGGTCAACAATAAACTGGAGAGTTCTTTTCTTCTTCTCTACCTGAACCCCTGTGTGTGTGCTGCTGTGTTCCCCCTGTGCATCACAGTAACACCATGTGGTTAATCATTCTCCCTAAAACTTAGCGAGAAGAGATGGCAAAAATATGTCTTTATTCAGGAAAGAGGAGTGGAATACGTGTTCCTTTTAGTGCTGCACTTTCAGGCTCAGTCTTTGACTATATGCAGACATGGATCTGACATTCCTGGTGGGGCAATGGCCCTAATGGTGGGATTACTGCTGGAGAAAGGAATGGTCAGTGCTCTCTGACTGCCAGTGGAAGGAATGCCAGTGCCTGGCTGAGAGCTGTCCAACAGTGAGGCTGCAGCCACTGCTGCTGACAAAGGCCAGGGCTCACAAAAAGGTGCACGCTTTTTACCACAAGAGCTAATTGAGGATTTTTTATTTTTTTTTTCCCCTCCAGAACCTTTCTGGCTGTTTGCCTGCATCTGTCTCAAACATAACAGATTCATGGGTGGTTATAAATAACTGCAGGGTTGTGTTCAGACACTCAGTCTGAAGGTTTTTAGGTCTTACCGCAAGCTATTTTTAACAGTGGATATTAAGACACTCAGAAGGAATTACATGCTAATATGCTGAACAATCTGAGGCAGTACCTGGTTCCAGCAACTTTGGTCAGAGAGGATTCCAGGACTGAATAAAGTGGCACTGCCTCTGGTTCAGCTGCTCTACTAGAGTGGTGCTTTGCTCAGTAGGACAGACAATTCCAGGCAGCAAATAGAATTTGTCCTCCTTTGGGGCTCCAGCACACCCTGAGTAACTGGAGTAGTTAACAACTGGAGCAGAGCTCATGCAAGTCCTCTGGAAAATTTTACACCCACCTTCTTAGCTGTTGGATCATTTACCTGGCATTTCTGAGATTCTAGAAATGCTGAGTTTCAGCCCTGGATTTCCATAGCTTGGGGGAAACTGTGCCAGTTCCTGCTTGAGGGAAGCTCAGGGTGGACTGCATGATTTCCTAGATTACCTAATGTCCATTTCAAGGCATTACTATTAACACAGCAAACTTATTATTATAAATTTTCTCAGCAATTTTAGCAAAATAATAATAAATAAAAATTCTTATGATAAAGCTCCATCTTTTTTGAAATATAGGTACTCTAAATAGAGGTACTAAATGTAAGGAAGTGGCATGATTTAACTTTCTTATTTCTTGAGTTAGTCTCCACAAAACCACATTGATGGGACAAATCCAGTAGTGCTGCAAAGCCTGCCATTTTCTTTTCAGGTATGTATTAAGAATTAAAATAAATGCAGAAAAACAACAACACAGCAAAAACTTAGAAAGAGGACCAAAAGCTTTAGGAAAACTTTTGTTCCCTTGAATTTCTCTGCTATTTGGCCCCTTCAATTTCTCTACTATTAACCCACAACATAACTTGGTGTATTAACCACAGCTTAACTTCGTGTACTTCAGCAATATTGTGGAGAAGACACTGAAGATGTTATAAATAAAATTGTGTTTCAGTGCAATCTGTAGAAGCCTTGAATACAGAAGCTCTAAGAAAGCCAAGAGTGAAAACAGAATTGCTTTCAAGTGGCAACACTTTTGTCCTCCCAAACTATTTCTTCTGGGTCAAGTTCAGAGTTTTTACCCTCGGTGTTGAGAGAATTTATGGACCTTGTTTGTCCACTCTTTCAAATGCCCACAAAGTATGTGTACATTAGCTGCCAGGGAAGAATCAAGCCCTAGTTCTTGTTGGTGAGGTTTGGCTGATTTTAAGTGCCCCAAGTATGTTCAGGATGGCTTTAAAGAGCCATTGGACATTTCCCTCACAGCTAAACCATTCTCCCAGCACTTGTGCAGTTTTCTGTGATTAACTAGGTGGCTTCTTTGTACAATATTGTTTACCCTAGAATTTCTGTGAATTCAAATATTTATTTATTTTGACATTAAATAAGGGAAGCTAAAATACTGTAGGAAAATACTACTTGAAGTAAGAACACCGTTCATAAATTGCTCTTGCAGATGTAAGCAAAAGCTGATTGAAAAAGAATTGTGCCTGTGAATCAAAAATCTGTCTTAAACCTTTTAACATGGTTTCACAAAGATGTCTCCAGTGTAGCATTGCTGCTTGTACAAATGCACTTAACATATAAATCAATTAAACCAGGAAAAAAAAAAAAAAAAAAGGTAGCTGAAAAATAGATCACTGATTACAAATCCCAAAGTACTTCCACAGGGTTTAAAAAACGGCAGGATCCAATATTTAAAACAAAACCACCCAATCCAGGAAAAAACCAAGCCACCTACTACAGTGTTTATTTAAATGTACAAGAGCTGTGATAATTAGAGAAGGTTAGTTAGGCAGATTGATTAATTGACAGCAAGGACAGGACTGCATGACTGGAGATGGCAGGTACAGTACAACATGTTACCAGAAGGATTCTTGGTGAAGCCGCAGAAACCTTGGCATTTCTGCCAATAAACAGATTCTATAAATGGGAAAAAACCCCTCCACTTTAGGATGTGGCCTCTGGGTTCTGCTACTGTCATATAAGAGGAGAAATATATTATAAATAGCTAGAGGAGAAATGTTACTCTAGAGTGGTTTCTGTTTTACAGCAGGAGTTTTAACTGTCTAGTTTTAGTAAATTTTCTTGAAAGGAAATGACAATGATTTCTACATTATGTTTTTTTCCTATAAAACCCTAAAAGGCAATCCAGCATAGTATGCCTCGACTGTGGGTTTTCAGTGGGTAGAAAAGGGTGGCAGAATTTTTCTAAACTGGGTTGTGGTCTAGAAACAAATACACTTTTTTCTTTATTGCCAATTGTGAGGACTGAAGAAGGTGGGTACCTCAATAGGGTAAAAATCAGATATTTATGTGAAACAGACTAAATTATCCTACACATGACGGCTAATTTCACAGTTAACACAGCATTTTCTTCTCCTGCCTTTCAAACTGACTGGACCTTGCTCCTAATAGTGACCACAAGAATGAGAGAGGATGTTGGGTGACAAAAGAGATGAACTGGTCCATTCTTCCCTGCTCATCACCAAATGATGGGTCAGAGAGACTTTAGATTCCCTAAGCCTTGGCTGTATTTGAAAAAAAAATAAAAATGGTTACCTTTCACATAAAGAATCTTCCATCCCACACCCCATTGTCTCCATCTGCCCCAGGGTAAGAAAAGTAAATAATTCATTTTGTTGTGTTCTATCACCAACTTCCCTCAGTAAGGAAGTCAGCCCTGTAGGTTAATGATGGCATTTAATAGTGCTAAATCAATCCATATCTACTTCAGAAATCATGCTTGTTCAGCAGTTTTGCTTATTTCTCTACTAGGATTTTTCAAAAGCCTCCAGTCCAACAGCATTACAAACATTGTTTCCTTTGGAAGACCCACACAAATATGACTGGCTTCATACCACACAAAAATGCCCAAATGAAGGGGGGTATCACCCACCTATTTATAACCACCCAGGGTTACCATGTAAGGCTGAATGAATTTAGAAATAAAAGTTCCAGAACTGACAGGAATCTCTATAAACTTTGCTCTCTAGGAGACAAAACAATAACATTCAGTCCAAATTAAGATGTTTTTTGGTCTTAGATTGGTTCAAACTATTTTGGGTGCAATTATACTGGACCTTCTGTTTTTCAGTATTTTGAAAGGTCTTTTTCTTATTTCATAAAGCTCTAGAGAGGAATGTAGCTTAAAGCTGAGTACAGATAGAAAATATAAACAATCAACCTTTTGCTATTTACTACATGCAACCTTAAACCAAAATACAAGCCTCCCATACAGCTTCTTCTTCCTGATTCCTTTTTAAAGTTGCAATCAGTGTATAGTTTGCAATGTGTTTCCTCCTCTTGTTTTTTTCTCTACTTGCTGAATTTGTGCTTATTAAATTGCCCACTTCAAGGAATGAGTCTGAGGCTGAGACAAATGGATTTTCTTGTTTCCCTTTTGCTTCTTTGCCCTTCAGTTTCCCAAAATACAGTGGCTGTTGAGAATCAATACTGCTTTGGAAAAAATTCTAACAATTTACACTGATAGTCTGAGCAAATTGGGGTTTTCAGTGAAATGCATTGCTGGACAGTTAGAAAATTTTGGCTCTCTTTCCTTAGATTGTACTACAACAGGAAATACTTCTAAAATATAAGGGGCATTAGCCAGGGAGATTTTCAAAGTGAGCTTATGGGTGCCTTGAGACAGGTCAGACAAAGTAAAAATCAAAGCAGATTCACCAAGAGCAGCTTATTTCAAGGACTACAGTGTGGCAACTCAGTAGGGGAGAAGGGAAGATGATTATCAAAACAAAACCACATCAGACCCCAAGGAAACCAAAAATACAGATATTTTGAAAATTACAGCCTTAAAAAAAACCCAACAAACAAATAAACAAAAAAAACCCAACCAGAAATAGAGGCCTGTGCCACAAAGATCTAAATTGTGTGGAAGAGATGTTGAAATGGATTTTTGGACAAGCTAAACATAATCATACACAAAAACCTTTAATATTTGAATTCCTTTTTGGGCCAATTCTAGTATCCTAGGCATACTTTCTTCTTGTGCTGCTGGTATATAGATTAAGGATAGAAGATACAAAATTAATGCACCCATTTCAGTGGAAAATCAAAACAAAAGTGCTTTAGTTTTTCTCATCTACTGAATTCTGACATGGAAAAAAAGTAAGTGAAATCTGTTAATGGTCATTCTAAAAGATTAACTAAACTCAGGACTAATAATAATAATAATAGATCATAACAGGGAATACATTTACTTCTACTAAATTTCAAAACGGAGAAAATGAGCTCATTAGAAGAGTCTACATTTTTGAGGGGGTATTTTTCTTTAGATAAGAAGAAAAGTGCAAAGTTATGTGTACTAAATACTAATTCTCACAACCCAAAAGACACAGCTGTGCTTTAAAGACACAGTGAAATCGTAATTATCTAGTTTGGTAAGAGCTACTTTTTCTTGGCTTTTTGCCCAGAATACATTTATTCCTTCTGCAAAAACAGTATAGCAAAGTCTAAAACAAAAAAAGGAACATGCTACAGAAATGCAATACAAGAACACACTGATGATAAACATAACATACTTAAGGATTACTGCCTTCAGTAATATAAATTTACATTAATCTGTCCAAATATCTTGATAGTAAAAAGAAGTGAAATCTTCAGTTTATTGACAAAACAGGAGCAGGCACTCCAGGCCTCAGAGCAGGTCTGAACACCATCCTGGAAAGAACCTCCTGAACTTCTGAGAATCTGAACATTCACTTTTAGCATTACAGAAACCAACCCGATCACTACTAAACTTTACTAAACGACTAAAACTTTATAAAACCCATGGAAGGTACCAACATTAATATAGAATATAAAGAAGGGTTTTTTCCGGGAAATTTTTTCCCCCCTTTATATCAAATAAGAAATTCTTCCACCTGACTGACTTGTATAATGGTCTTTAGCTGGCATAATACTGCAGTAGAAGATTAACTAATGCAGGAAACAAGCCCTTAATTGCTGTTTTTGTCTGCTGAGTATGAATGTTTCAGAAACTTCCACCAAACTGTCAAATTTTATAGTGTTCAAGCACACACTTTATTTTTTCATGGTCTATCTTAGAAGAAGTCTGATAAGGGTGTATATTATTTACACCCCCCCCAAAAAAAAATGCAAAAAAGAAAACAAAAATCATAGCTACCTTTGGGAACGCTACAGTTAGGTATAACGGGACACAAAACCGATCTCTTAATTTTTTTAATAATATTTTGGTGAGGCCCTGGCACAGGCTGCCCAGAGCAGCTGTGGCTGCCCCATCCCTGGAAATGTCCAAGGCTGGACAGGGCTTGGAGCAGCCTGGGGTAGTGGAAAGGTGTCCCTGCCCAGGGATGAGCTTTAAGGTCCTTTGCAAGCCAACCCAGTCTGTAATTCTGTGATAGTTTGTTTCTTCACGGGTATGGAACAGGAAAACTGTAGCAAGATATTGTTCCAGTGGCATAATGTTACAGAGTGTTACAGAATGTTACAGAATGTTACATTTTCATTCTACGACTTTTAATGTACTGTTCATTAAGTATCTATCTACTGGAAACCGATCCTGCTCTGTTCACAGAGGAGGCTCGGCGGTGAAATGACCCTGTTGTTTTCACAGTTCACCACAACGTGTCATTCACAACTGGCTGCCTGCCCCTGGGGGCATGTCCTCTCAGAGAAACGGCACGAAGGCTTATCTCCTCCTCATCCTCACTGTCCTGCCAGGTCCTGAATCATTTCCATACTTGTCAGGACAATAAAGACAAGGAGCTACTGGAGAAGGGCGGCGAAGGTGATGGGTGTGGAGCAGGTCTGTGATGAGGAGAGACTGCGGGAGCTGGGGCTGTTCATCCTGGAGGAGGAGAGAGGACTGCCTCGTTAACGCAGGCAAATATCTCAAAGGAGTGCCAAGAGATCAGACTCCTTCCAGCGGTACCTATCGACAGTACGGGGAGCAAAGGCCATACACTAAACCACGCGAAGTTTCATTTTAACGTGAGGAAGCACTTCTTTCCACTGAGGACGGCAGCGCACGGGAACCGCTGCGCAGGGCGGGTGTGGATTCCCCCTCTGCAGACATCCCAAACCCCCCGCTCTGCGTGCCCCTGGCCCGGCAGGGAGGTGGCACTGGATGCTCTCCAGAGCTCCCAGACGGGCCGGGGGGACAAGGGCAGGGCGCTTCCATCGAGGGCCGGGGCTGCTCCGGCACGGGCGCGGGGGGTGACGATTCCAGCCGGGATTCCAGCCGGGATTCCAGCCGGGATTCCCGCCGGGATTCCCGCGG
>VXBS01007111.1:81230-211580 GCA_013400255.1 Sitta europaea
CACAGCCCTGCCATCCCGGGTCATTGCTCTGCCAGCCCCGGGTCACAGCGCTGCCATCCCGGGTCACAGCCCTGCCAGCCCCGGACTGCATCCCTGCCAGCCCGGGTCACAGCCCTGCCATCCCGGGTCATTGCTCTGCCAGCCCCGGGTCACAGCGCTGCCATCCCGGGTCACAGCCCTGCCAGCCCCGGACTGCATCCCTGCCAGCCCGGGTCACAGCCCTGCCATCCCGGGTCACAGCCCTACCATCCCGGGTCACAGCCCTGTCATCCCGGGTCACAGCGCTGCCATCCCGGGTCACAGTCAGGAGCAGCGCTGGCCGGGCAGGCAGCAGAGCCTGGCCGGAGCATCTGGTTTCCATTCTGGCCGCCGTTCTCCTGCCTCCACCTGCTTGCAGCTTCACCTGCTTCTCCCTGCCTTCTCTTGCCCTCTCCTGTCTCCTGCTGCCTTTTCCTGCCTGCACTACCTGCACCGCCTCCTTCCCTCACCTGCCCCTCACCTGCCTGCCCTCCCTGTGCCGCAGCACTGACAGTCGTGTGGCGCTGGTGATGCCCTTAGTGATGGGGCATGAGGCTTGCTGCAGGAGGGGATTTCAGAATGAGTTCAGAGGAGCAGCAGGGGCCTGCCTGCCTTCCCTGCACCTTCCTTCTCTGCACCAGAAAATTGGTGTCCCTGTCAACGAGAGAACCCTTGGAGTAGCTCTCTAGCCCAGAGGTTTGGAAATGCTGGCTATGAGTTCTTTGCTCTTCTGCTTCCATGGCCAAACTGTACATGGCCGAGTTTTCAAGCATCATCCAGAATCTTTTAGTTGTGAAATGTCCTGTGTGATTTTTCAGACGTGTGTGGGCGCCTAGTATCAGTTACTGTTCACAGTTAGGCGTTGAAGTATTCCTGAAAATCTCTTGGAATCTTCAGGCATCTAAACCACTCTCTATAAATCAGGTCTTTAAACATTTTAGGAGGTTTGAGTTTTCTGAGGTGTGTAATAGCTGTGTCCTCTTGATACCTCAGCGTCTGGGTGTACCCTTCTGGGATATGATGAACTCTGTCTGCAGCTTTGGTTCTTGTTGGGAGACTCCAGTTTATCTCGTAAGCAAATTTTCTATCCTCTCTTAGCAATTTTTTCTGCCTGTCAATTGCACACTGTGAATGCATCTTTTACCACCTTACTGCAGCATTTTAGTGAACCTTTGGGTAGCTTTTGTCACAGTGCTTGAACACCTGTTTCAGTAAGACCTGCTTAACAGTTTTTGTTCTCAGCACTTCCTGGCTGTTTTCCTTCCTGTTCTTCAGATTTATTTTTTTGAATATACGACCTTGATCTGAGTGCCTCCACATCCATGGCTTGACTGTCTAAAGTAAATGTTGATGCAAGTGTTGTAATTACTTCCTTGTTTTTCCTTCAGGGGCTCTCAGTTTCTCATTCCCTAACACTGGAAGCAGACTGCTGACCATCCTCAAACACAGACTGCAGGGCAGACAGTGTCTGTTGAGTGCAGTAGTGATCCTCATGCTGGTAGGATCTGAAAGAAGAGAATCACAGTAGTGTTCAAACAGGTGATGCTTGGATGCTCAATGGAGGGTAGATAATCTCAGAGCCTTTTTTCAGAGCCTCTTAAAGAGATTCTTAAGAGTATTTTGGAAGGAAGACAGTTAAAAACAGGAGATAAATGTATGTGCTCTGTGCCTGTGTGTGTCTGTGTGAATAGTTCCACCAGTAACACTTCCTGCTGTTAGTCTGGGACATTGAAGCTGAGATGGTTTTTACTGGTGAGTGGGCCATGTACACATCAGATTGAGACAATTGGCTTTAAAATAGGGTCTGTTGCTTTAGGATTTGTTTTTATCCAAATCTTTCTCTGACCATTGCTATAATTAAGTTTAAGGCTTCCTACCAGTTTGGTTCCACCTGGAATGGTTGAAAACTGAGCATGCCAGGTGACACATTCACTTCTGTCATGTTCACACAGAAACCTCCACGAGGATTTGGAGGCACTGTGATCAGACAACTGTTGCCTTGTTCTTTTGCTGGTTTTTTAGCCTTCTGATTGTTTACATATTTGGGAGTCAATTTTCCACAAATTTTCTATAAACAATATTATTGTTGACATTCCTTCCAGTTAGGAAGGACAATGGATAGGCATCTTCTAAGACCAGTGGAATTGAAGAGGTTGAACTTCTATCTTCCAATGTAGTCCCTTTCTGTGAAAGGTATGTAAGATAAAGTGAAAAAAGTAAATCTCTCTTTCTCCTCTCACTCCAACTTTGTCTCTGTTACATCTCTCCGTGACATCACAGCATCAGACAACTCCCAGTGCAATTTCAGTCCTTTTGCAATCAATTAATTAGGAGCTTCTTGACTGTTTTCTGCATGTCTCTGAACACCTTGGGCTGTTGGGCCAGCTCCACATTTCTTTCCAAGCCTGACACAACTACTGCCAGAGCTTGGTTATCTACTGTCTAGGCACTGTTATCTGCTTCTGTGGTGTCAGGCTGATGACAGCCACACAGATTTAGAGGTGCCAGAATGCAGTTGTGCTATGAAGCATGTTACTGCTCCAGAGGAACAATTGGAGAGCAATCCTGAGGGCAACAACTCCCCAAATCTTTACAGAACTGCTGAGACACATAATCTGAGCGTGGTGTCTCTCTGAGCACTTGGCTGGGTTCCTACTGAAAACCCAGCTTCCAGGAAAGCTTGCAACACCAGATGGAAAAAATGGTGTGATGGAAACACACTTTCTGTGAGTCCTTAAATGTAAAGTTCACAGTGCCTTCCTGCCCCTGTTCAGGTGCTCGAGGTGTGGTCTGTGTGTGCAGGGTCTGATATCCTCCTGTCTGGTGTAATCTGCTGCTCTCCATCTCTGGAGTGCTCCATGCTCAAGTGCCCTTACAGGGAAGTTCTTCCTGCTCAAGGAGAACTAATTTGGTTGTAATAATGAAGTAGAAAAATTCTTGTTTAACCAGTCTTGATACCTAGAACTTTTTCAGCTGGTTTTTGTTGCTGTTGTTGTTGGGGTGTTTTTGTTTTGGTTTGCTTTTTTCATGTTTGTTTGTTTATTTGCTTGTTTTTTGTGTAGGGCTTTCCCCCCAGTACACTCCTAGTTTCAGGCTACAGACTAAATTTAAAGTCATATGGACTAAATCTAGCTTGAAGTGCAGTGTAAGTGGCAGATCATCTGAAAAGTGTTTCAGAGTGACTTTCAGACATTGTATTTTTACATCTGTTATGCTTCAATAAGTCATTACTTTGATATTTGTAAATGTAAGAATGCATCAGAAATTCAAAGTGCAGGACTTGTTTTTTCTGACTTATGATTTATGCAGAAATAACCCCTGCTGGTGTTAGTAAAAATAAATACCTTTAATTTGAGGGTTGGATTTTTCTTTTCTGAAAAGACCTCTTGCAACCCTGATCTCCCCTCATCATTTTGCATCCTCTAATTGAAGGTATCTGCTCTCTAGACCTGAGTCTCCAGAAGTAGTGCTATTTCTACAGATAAAAATTAAATGATTTGTAATTTTCTTAATGTAGAATTTTATTATCTAAACTTCCTTAGCATAGAGGAGGTTTTGTATTCCTTTGTCCTGAAAAGTTTGGGATTGACCAATGTGAAGAATTTTGGTTTTCTGACATAGCAGGCTTTTTTCCCTTTTCATTGTTCAGTTGGCAGATTTATTTTAGGTGTGACTGAAACGAATTCTGGGGGTTCTGTCCACTCTTTCAATTAAATCATTAAAAATCTAAATTCCATTCCATTCCAACCATTCTAGGGAGTGGTTGGAGAAAAAGAATTACGTACCCATAAATTTCATTCTAAGTAATCACAGAGGACTTTCTGAATTAAGAAAAAAGTGAATTAAGTTTTTAAGTGCGTACAAGTGGCAGTGGATGTTCCTCAAGAGGTTTCTAGGGGATGTAATTTTTATAAAGTTCTTCTGCAGTTTTCCAGCAGCTTTATGTGACATCTGCCTTAAGTTTCTTGGTGTACATGAGGCTAAAATTTCCTGTGATCACCTTGCTGCAGACACTGCCTAGTAAACTTTCCCATCCTTTGAATCACAGCTACAGGAATGGGAATAATATTTATAAAGTCATCTTGGATCTTCAGAAAGAGAAATATTTATCATACCTATATATTGCCCATAAAAGAAAAGCAGGTTTTTCTGTTTGTCATTGGAATGATAAAAATTCAGGTTTTGAATTTCTTTCAGAGAAGAATTTGGAAATGGATTTAGATTAAAATATGTCTTGTGTTATATGTGCAAGAGTTCTAAGTTTTAGTTTTTAGAAATTCAAGCAGGTCTGAACTATGGTGCTAATTTAGTACAAGAAAAAAAAAAGAAAAAAAAGGCCTAAAATCTCAGGCAGCTTGTGGAACTCTGAGGTCTTTAAAAACCTCCACTTAGTGAAAATGATATGGGGCTAAATCCTTTTAGAGCTCCCACGAACTACTGTGGTAAGTTTTAGAATGTAGAGTTTTCACCTATTCAGCACTTTCCTTGATTAAAGAACAAAACCTGAACCTCCTTATCTGATAACAAATGGCACCATAATACTCAAATATTAAATAGTCAGGCAAGTTTTCACTTGCAGTGAAACAAGTCAGGTTCAGACCCATTCTTCCATAGACCCATTCAGACTCATTCTTCTATAGACTCCAGGAATATTCCTCTCATTTTAGTGCAGCCCTGAAAAGATGGAAAATTTTTGTGCACATATATAAATTGATTTTTGGTGACTGTGCACCAGTAATGGTTGGGGCGGTTTATTTGCTTTTGGAAAAAATAAAATAATTATTGCTGGTAGCAGAGGTGGTTCCAAATTGAGACTTTTGCTTCTCTACAACTTTCCTCTGGATTATAAGGCTGTAGCAGACATGTACATGGCAAAGCAATCTCTGCTGGAGGGCAGGTTGCTTGTAGGAATACAGTTGGAATCTGGCACTAAGGGCTGACAGTATTTAAAACCTGATGTCTTTGGAAATGAAAGATTTAGGGTGTGCAAGCACATCTGGAGGTGCAAAACATCCAAACTCAAATTATTCCAGTGTGAAAAGCAGTTATTTCGAGGCTGTAGCCTTGGATCTGTTACTAGAGCTGTTGCTTTTCCTTCTATAAAGTGGTGCCTTCTGGAGGCTGGCCTGGAACAGAGAGCAGGCAGAGCAGAAGGATAAAGCAGGGATTTATTACAGGGCACACCTGGGCAGCACAAGAACCTGGCTGGGATACACCAAGATGAACCCAAAATGGTCACAAAATGCACACCAGATCATGAGGTGTCACACTTTGATAAGTTCTTTTGCATATTGTTAATTGTCTAATTATGGCTTCAGGTTATGAAGCTCCATCCTCCTTATTTTTTCTTCTCACTTCACTGTTGTTTTTGTTTTTGGGCCTGAAAGTTGCATTGGTTGTCTTTGGTATCAAGCTAGAGAACAAATTGTTCTGCCTATCTACCTTGAGCAGAGAGCTTAGTAGCACTTAATATGAAACCCAAAACTACCCACCAAAACAGCACAGAATCTAAAAAATACAAAAGCTAAAACATAAGGCATCAAAAGGATTTAAAAAGGGATTTAATGTGCTGTGTTATTTATAGAAAAGAAGTTCACAGAGATATTGTTATCAGTGAGCATGCTGGCTGATTGTGTTTCAGTTTTTGTACACTCTGGCTATGAACCATTTCATTCATTGCATCCTGGTGTGGCATCCCAGCCACACCAAGGCCCTGCATCTTTTGATCTGAGTAGAAAATGAAGAATTCACAAATGGCAATCTCTTTCAAGTGACAACGATTCGTGTATGAAAATGGAAATTCCCTACTTCAGTATGGATATGATGGAAAGCTCAGGCTGTGGGGAGCAGCCAAGGCTTTTGGGTTTGTGCAGTTTGGAGAGGGGCAGGCTGAGGGGTGCCCTCCATGAGGGTGGCCAGGCAGGGCAGAGGCTCCCAGGTCGGTGGTTGGTGCCCCAGGCATGTCCATGTCTGGGAGCCACTTAGACAATGCCCTTGCTAATGTGCTCCCACTTTTGGTGAGGGCTCAGGCTGTTGGATAGATGATTGCTGTAGATCCATTGTAGCTGGAGCTATTCTGTTCTCTGAACACTCTGGGGAGGGGATGCAGCTGTGGGAGAGAATATTGAATAAGTATGAGCTGAAAGGGGTGACAGATGCTTGCTCTAAGCTGTGGACTTTTCAAGAAAATCTCTGCTGTAGACATCCTTGCTGTTGCACATGTGCTTTTGGGAACATCAGCTGGAGGCAGAAGAAATCTGGAGGAAGGTGAACAGGTTTAGAGGTGCTTCATCAGTTAATAACCATGCTCACAAAAAGAGAATATAATCTCCTGCAGAGAAACAGGTTGCTTAACCTAGCCCTGGAAGTAGTTTAACATTTAAAACCCCAGCTAAACAAACCCCCTTCGTCTGGGAAGCAGAAACTAGTAATCCATTACATCAATTTCTAAGCAATTTAATCTCAATATACAAGATTATGAAAGGATTCTTTGTAACAACCTTACAAGCCTTAAAATTAGAAGCTCGTAAGAAAATTTTTTGTCTCCTTCCCAGGTGTTTATATTCAAGTGCAATGATTCCATGTAAAATTTGAAGATGTGAAATACAGAACTGCCAGAGACTTATTATTTTGTTTTCTAAATATCTGTTAGATTGTAAATAAATAAATGTACTAAATAAGGTAGTAAATATTCTAAGTTCATTCTGTGTTTCCTTAATGTTTTTTCTGTGTCTCCTTAAAGTTCCTGAATAAAATGCATGCAGGTAAAAGCTATCCAGTATTCTGTGTATTGTTGCCAAAACTCACTCTTGTAGTTCTTTATTCCTCATTAAATACTTTGCCAGAACCCACTGCTAGAATTTTTTTATGTTGGGTTGGGTTTATGGAAAGATGGAATTGCTTTACTTTGAATTTGTTTTAGTATCCATTTATATTAAATACCTATGTTTTCATTTAAGTATCTTCTATTTATCACAGAACACAGAGATGTTTGGGATTTTTTAAAATTTCAGAGGAAGAGAGACCTACAGTCAAGTTCTTTGTGCTAGGCTTGCTTTTTTCCAAACTTTAACAACACTTTACTATGTTACCGTTCTTGAGCTTAGTGTGTGTGTATAGAGAGAAATAAAGTGGAAATCCTGTCTCTGAGGATTGGAATTTAGTGTAGATTTAGATGGAAACCAAAATATTTTAGCATGCATTTGCCAGTTAAGCTTTTAAAGGGACTTTCCATGGGGTGCAGCTTCAGAAATAGCATAGTAGTGAGTTTCTGAAGAGGTTTCCACATGATGCACATGCCACTGTCAGCTTGCTTTTAGTCTGTAAGTTGCCACAGTGAAAAATCAGTATCTTGGCCAGATCAACTACAGCCTGAAGAAAAGTTGTACTTAGTTTGAAACCATGGAGTTGTTAAGGTTGGAAAAGACCTTCCAGAGGGTTGAGTCCAACCATTAACCTCACACTGCCAAGTTCACCACCGTGTCCCCAGCTGCCACATCCCCGTGTCTTAAGTGTCTCCAGGGCTGGTGGCTCCACCAGTAGTGCCCTGGGCAGCCTTTCCCAGTGCTTGACCCCCCTTTTGGGGAAGATTTTTTTTTTCCCCCAGCATTCCATCTAAACATCTCCTGGCTGTTTCCCCTTTTCCTGTCCCCTGTTCCCTGGGAGCAGAGCCTTTCCCCCCCTTGGTTGTCCCCTCCTGTCAGGGAGTTGTGGAGAGCCAGAAGGGCCCCCCTGAGCCTCCTTTTCTCCAGACTAAACATTCCCAGCTCCCTCAGCCCCTCCATTCACAACTCTCTGGGCTGTTCACCCAGCCATTTATTCTACCCAGCAAACAGTGCATACATCCAAGCCAGGAGCAGCCAGTTTCTCCAGGTGAAGACACTGGAAAAAGATAAGTTTTACTAAAGTCCAGGTCAAAAAGCATCCGAAGCCTTTCCCTCATCCAAAATGCTGGTCACCTAGTCACAGGAGATCAGGTCAGCTCCTCCTTCCCTCTCTGTTTGTAGGTGGGAGGAGGATAATATCCAGCCACCTGGGACCTCCCTAAACAGCCAGGATTCTGGTAAATGATTGGCAGTGGCTCTGGGGGCTCTCTCAGTGCTTGCTCAGTATCCTCAGGTGGGTCCCAGCCAGCCCTTCAGACCTGTGAGTGTCTGAAAGGCACAGCAGCATCTTCTGCAATGTGGGGTTTGTTCTGCTCCCTCTGCCCCTCTCCAGCTCAGGGAACCTGGGCACACCTGGTCTTGCTACTGAGGCAATGACAGCATTAAGTACTTCAGCCTTTTCCTCATTTTTTTCTCACTATTATTTTCCACTGCATCAAGTTAAGATGGAGATTTAGCCCTCCTTTTCTTGCTGCTGTATTATTAAAATCATTTTTGTATTGTCTTATGTGGCTGTAGCCAGGTTAAGTTTTATTTGGGCTTGGGCCCTCCTGAATTCCTCCCTGCAGAAGCTCATGCCATCCCTGCAGTCATTTCCCCATTTCCCCTCTGCTGTGTTGTGTTTCCAGCAGGCACCCCCAGTAAAAGGGCCAGTGAGACTTCTCCCAGTCCTTTAGAGAACTTCTCAGCTGTCTCTTCATCCTGGTTGGGTGGGCTGTCACATGCTCCCACCAGAATATCTGCCTTGTTCTCCTTTCCTCTGATTTTACCCAAAACACTTTCTGACCCCCCTCCCCATTTTTTTTTTTTTCATTTTCTTTTTTTTTCCCCTGGACACGTTCCTGCACATTTGGTTAGCACTGATGGACAATAGCATTGTAAACTGACTCTGGAAGGGGTCTCAGAAACTGAGTTTCAAACCACTTTTTTTTAGTTCACTTAAAATGATTCTTACAGAAATTTAGGATTCATCACAGTGTGATGAATCATAAAATGAGATACTGATACTCCAGGGCCAGATTAATTTAATTGGTAGGAACTAAAAAATAGGTTCTGCTTTAGGACTTTCATAAATATTTTCTCTAGTTAAAAAGTGCTTAAAAAGTGTGGGATACAGCTACTTAACTTCCATCAATATTGAATGTACCTGGGATTTAGTTAAATTATCCTTACAAATGCACTTATGAACTGCCTTTAATGTTTATTATAGTGTTTATAATAATGTTTATAAATTGGCCTGACTTGCCCTCTTGTTGGGGTTGAAAGAACAATATTGGTTTAAGAATCTTAAAGTGGAGAAGAGAGGAGAACTAATGTGCTTGAAGAGTTCAAAACCTGATGCAAATTATGGATAATTAATTAATTTCATTTAAATTAATTAATTTCATTTAAATTAACTTTGTGCCCTGAAGACTTTTTGGTTTACTACCTGAAAATAAGCATGTTCTTTGTCTTTTATATATATATATATGTTATCTGTGTTGACCCAGTGGTGCTGTCACAGTTGAGCAAAGTTAGTAGTTGCTTTTTTGGGTTTTGTTTTGTGTTCTTTTTCTTTTTTTTTTTATTATGGCAAGCAGAAATAATGTAGAATAAATCCCTAGTACTTGCAGAGCATGCCTTTAGAAGTTAACCACCTCTGTCATTCATTTATAAGGGTCCAAGGTAATACTGTTCTAAAATGGCCTTATCAGTCAAAGGTTTCAAAATGTTTTTATGAGATACTGGCTTGAAAAATTGCCTTAATGTATTCCAGAGTGTGTTTAGGAAGGATGGAAGAGGTTAATTTATTGAGTTATTGTGATGTGAACTGTATTAAAGACATGTTTTTTAGCAAAACAGATGAATACTGAGTAGCAAGAGTGCTCAAAAATAATTACGAAAATATAAATCACTTTTTGCAAGTTATCATCTAAATGTAGTATATGTAAAGCACACTCTGAAATAGTGTCATATTTGAATATTTTTTCTTTAAAAAAAGAAAAATTGAGAAAGCTGTTGCAAAAACAGAATACATTTTGATTTTAAATGGTTGTCCTCCAGTAGCATCTATGCTAAAATCTTTCCAATTTCCTTGTGGTATAAAATCCACCATGATCTGATTACAGTCTCTAGCTAATAAATAAGAGTTTTGTGGGGGTTTTTTGAAAAAAAGGGGTTTTTCAATGTTAAATTTTCTGTCAACATTGAATCCCATGGAGAAATTATTGTATTTAAAGAATGGTGTGTATTTAACCTGGTTTAACTCTACATGACTGCAGAACATGTGGAGTTGGTAAAGCTAACAAAGGATGGAACATTGACAGTGTCCTTGGTGCAGCAGGGGCTGAGGATTTGGGTTTGCTTATTAATCCAGCCCTGGCTCCTCCATAAGGTTTGAATTATAAATCCACATACCAAATAAAAAAGTGAGGGAAAGCTGAAAGGAGCCCAGCAAACATTCTCAGAGCTGAGTTTAGTTCCAGTCCTAGGCAGAGCAGGACAGGCAGGCTCCTGGTCAGAGCTCCCTCCTGAGCTGCTGCTCCCATCAAATGTGCTGGGTTTGAATTTCTTGAAATTATTTTGGCATTTTGGATTAAAAGAAAAGTTGTTTTTTTTCTTTATTCCTATTTAGTGAAATGTTTTATGATATTAATTTGCTGTGTAAGTTGTGTGGTGAGCAATGTTTGTCCTGGGGAAAGTCCTGATTATGGGAATAACCTAACATACTATTCATTATGAGTAAAGGAAGATACCTATGAGTTTTTCTGTTAATTTTTTTTTACAATCATATATTTTATATTCAATTGTAATCCTGTCTAAAATATATATGTAATCATATAATATGTATATTTTTTACAATCATATTTTTTTACATCATATTTTTTTACAATCATATTTTTACATCATATTTTTTACAATCATATTTTTTTACAGTCATATTTTTGTACAATCATATTTTTTTACAATCATTTTTTTTACAATCATTTTTTTTTACAATCATATTTTTTTTACAATCATATATTTGAGAAGATGACTGGATTAGCTTGAAGTTGGCCACACATCTTTTTGCCAAAGCCTCTACAGAAAATTATAGTTATCACCTGAAACTTTTAATTGCTAAATGCATTTTTTTAAAAAGAAAAATTACTATTGAGTGTAAGAGTAGGGCATTAATGGTTATTGTTCAAATATTCAAGTTTTTTCTTGCTGACTTTAGTCAAGCAGAACTTGTTTTCATTGGGGATTTTGCTGACTGAAGCCTATGTAATTGCCCAGTAATTAACATAGTTAAAAGATCTCACTCTATGTGTAGTTTGCACTTTGGAACCCAAACGTTCTGCACAGCATTGCCAGAAGGGATCCTTCTGCATGGTAATTTCTGAATAAATTTCAGTAGGTCTCTTTAAACAGTGCTGGCTTCAAAAGCCATTAAGCTCTGTGAATATGTAAGGCCCTTGTTACCTTAAATAATTCCATGAATTCTCAAGTGTATTATTTGTAATTTCACTGTGTGCTTGTATCACTAAGTGTCCACTTCAGCTTGTTTCTGTTTTGTTCTTGTATTTTACATGTATGGAAGTTTTATACTTTAGGATGGCTGTCTGTTAGGCATGCATTTATTTCCAGTTTAATAAGAGGCCTTATAAAATTGTGACTTAAAATAAATTGCATGGGAGAAGGATCAATTGGTTTCCTTTAAACAGGAATATGTGGAACATTTGTCCATTTGTTTGGGGGGAGTTTAACTCTTCTTGAATGAGAAATAATTTTTAATAATTAATTGTTAACTGACGTGATGTTCTTGGTATCAGTGGCCTCCTCTGGCCACTTTTAATTTAAGGATTTATTTAAGGACAATATTTAAGGACCAATTATTGCAGGACAGATTTGGTCCTTAAATGTCCTGGTAACTTGCTGAGCATGGAACCTCTTAGGAAACATCTCCCTTGTTCTGAGAAGGGCCTGGGGGTCCTGATAAATCTTTATCTGTCAGAAGATCTGTATTCTAGGAATGCAGAGTAGGCATAATCAACCTGAAGTGATGAATTATTTTAAATGGTTGTGATCTGATTAAAAGTAAAGCATTTAGCTGTTGAGCTCAAATCCTGATTTTGCTCCAGCCTGATCTGGAATCTCTGTTTGCTGCTCCCCCAGCATATTACAAAGGCATTCATGGCAATCAGCCTTTTCTGTGACAAATAAATTTTTTATTTTTTTTTTTTATTGCAACAGAGAACATGCAATTATGATAATATCCATTTGGTCAAAGGTCATGTGATGAAAAGTGTTGTGTTGCATGCTTAGGAGCAGACCAAAAGCAAAGATGAAAAAAAGGAAGATAATGTGCACAGACATTCTGGCAGCAGTGATTTCTGTTGGAAAGGACATTAGCATTTTCATTTTACTTGTTTATGAGTTGGGAGTTGGACAATGTGAAACCTCTCCAGTTTGCTTTGTAAAAGTCATATGAAAATGAATTTTAAGTCACATTATGAGTTGCTTCTTCAAGAACCAGACCATCTCTTTAGGAGAGTATGGAAAATCAAATTAATCTGTTTAATATGTGAACAAAAAGTCATAAAATTTTCTTTTTAAGTATTAGTAAAAGGAGAAAAAGATGCAATGGTGATGCAGTCTTCTTTCTGTGTGGGAGGGAGAGTAATATCTGGCTTTTTCTGCTTTTGACAGTATATCTAGAGCTTGCAAAACAAAGGATTAAAAGGGGTTGTTTTGACCAGTTGTGTTGTATTTCAGTTTTTGCATTAAACTTCCATAAAATCTGAATTTCTAAGAGGTGACTGGGAGGAAATTAATATTATTACCATTATTTAAGGTTTTCTTTTTCAAGACCAGCAACTGAGTCATATAAAATCAGAAGGACTTGAAAATCCAAGACATAATTGATACTCTTTTTGATAATGTCATGTCAAGTTAATATCTTTTTTCTTGCCTGAAATGAGTAGCTTTCCCTGTGAGAAGTGCTGTATTCCAGGGTTTGGAGGAAGCTGAGGGGAGTTGTTTTAATAACTGGAAAATTGAGTCTTCCAGTCCATTAGGAGACAGAGAGGAATGATACAAGAATGTTGTGTATTTCTACTTAGTACAATCCTATCTTACATAAAGTATTTATTTAGTATAATCTTATCTTACCATGTCCTGCTGATTTTTTGGGTTTTTTTGGGTTTTTTTTTGTTCTTTGTTTTGTTTTTTAAGTATACATGGTCTTGTGTCAGCTTTTCTAACATAAGATTAGAATGATAACCTGTAAACACACATTTCACAGTTTTTGTGAACTGTCTGTAAGTTAAAGAGTATCTTTTTCATAATATTTAACTGTCAGGTTTATTGATTATCCTTTATATTTAGACCTTTACTATCTTATTTTACTTTTAATTAAGAGAAAAAGCCTCATTTTAAGTGCTTAACAAGATGATCTACAGAATTTTTAAAGGTTTTTTTTTTCTTTTTTTTCTTTAAAGATTCTTTTTCTGGTTAAGGAGTGTTGGTTATTAGAATAAGTGATTCACTCAGCACCAGATTTTCCTAGGCAGTGCATCATGCCAAAACCTGGTGTTACCCTGGGTTTGGTTTTGTTTAGGTGGGTGTTTTTATTTTCCTGTAAAGCATATATTCCTTCTTAATTCGAAAGGTCTTGAGCACTCTTTTCATAACATTAATGACATTTATTAGTGCAAGTTACCACACATCCATATGAGCACGCATTCAAAGACTTGGATTCTTGTTTGACATGTTGTTATATTAAATTGTGTTGCCATGATGCTCTTAATGTTACTCAGATTGTGTCAAACCTCCTATTTTCACATACCTGCTCCGTGACCAGGTTCCCTTGAGGCAGAGCTTGGTGCCTTTAACTCTTGGAAGGTTTCTCCCTGGTGCAGACACCTCCTTTTAAATTCTCTTGAAGCACATTACTGTGATTTGCAGGTAGAAAGAACTGATTGCATTTGCTAATGCTGCTTTTGAGCAGGAACGTGGGGAAGCAGGAGAATTTCAGTTGTCAGTCTGAGTTCCTGATGCTCGATAATATTTGAAGTGGGAATGCATTTGAAACACATGACCCTTTTTTGTCTGCTTTTAAACCCTCCATTGCTGAAGTCTGTCAGAGGTGAACTGTAGAAGAAAGGCCAGGGTGTGTTCTGGCATTCCCAAACCCTTATCAGGAGGTGTTTCTGTACCCTTTTTTTGCTTCTAAGTAAAAAGATCGTGTCCCTAAATCAGCACTGTACAAAAATCAAGCATACAGGTGGAGTGCCTGGTTTCATGAACTTCTTGGAGCTGTTACCAGCTCTTCTCTTGAGGGGGTAGCCCTGAATTACAAAGCACTGTGTCTGTTGAGGCTGAGAGGAAGATAAAAACTCAGACTGCTGAAACTGGTTCAGAGATTCATTATGAAGCATTAGACTTTCCTTTTTGAGAAAAAGAGTTATTTATAAATGTCTTACCATGTTCATGATCAAATAGTACCCTTTAATGATTCCTAGGAAAAGTTTTGAATGAATTAATGAATTAACAAAGTAATTTATTGCTTCCAAAGAAGCAGCATGCCCATGCAGTTTTGCTTTCTTGTTGGGATTTTTTTTTCATAATGCCGAAAGTTCACCTCAGCCTTTTCCAAGAAACATTTCTGTTGAGCACAAAGAGTTACGTAAGACATTTTTTCTTTGAATTCATGATGAAATTATTTATAGAAACATAGGATCACAGGATGGTTGGGCTTGGAAGGAACTTTAAAGATCATCCAGTTCCAATCCCATCCATGGGCAGGGACCCCTCCCACTGTGCCAGGCTGCTCCCAGCCCCATCCAGCCTGGGACACTCCAGGGATGCAGGGGCAGCCACAGCTGCTCTGGGCACCCTGTGCCAGGGCCTCAGCACCTCACAGGAACAATTCCTGCCCCAGATCCAACCTGACCCTGCTCTCTGGCAGTGTGCAGCCATTCCCCTGTCCTGTCACCCCAGCCCTTGTCCAGAGTCTCTGCCCATCTCTCCTGGGCTCCCCTCAGATACATTTCTTTAGGCTTTCTCTCCTTTTATTCTCCTGGAGCAATGAAGATTCTAGAGCTATTCTTTCCCTTTCATGCTCCTCTCTTGAGTTGGTTCTTCTGTCATCAGCAAACCCAGTCATAAATGATCTTGGACAGATGTTGGTAGAAGTGAGTAGGGTTCAGCTGAGCAATGCCAAAAGGGGATTCACTTTTTCTTTTAGTGATATTCTTGTGGATCAAACTGAATACACTGAAACACAGACTGGCCATGGAAGGAGCATTTGGAGATTTTGTAGTCCAAACTGCTGTGTAAAGCAGATGTGGAACTTAAATTTTTTTCATTAAATTTTCCTTAATATCCAATCTAAACCTCCCCTGGCACAACTCGAGGGCATCTCCTCCTGTCACTTTGTACATTGGAGAAGAGCCTGACCCTCACCTGGCTGCACCCTCTGCTTGGGCAGTGGTAAAAACTGATCCTGTCCCCTGAGCCTTTTTTTCTCCAGGCTGAATGAACCAGCCTCAGGAAAAAAAAAATTGCTGTGACACATTCTGTGTTGTCATCTTTTTCCCCATAACCTGGAAGTCTCTTCATTCACCGTGTGGGTGGGCAGGCTCCTGTGCCCTGCTGAAATGAAGGTGCTAACAGCCCTGGCACTGTGCCTTTCACTCTGGGAGCTGACCAGCACTCAGCTTCCTGGCAGGGGAGATTTCCCACATGTCCCTTGTGAGGATGGAATCCACACTGGAAGGTGATGGATTTGGTATTTTGGTGTTAGCATGGGGTAGGGCACACAGCATGCAGAATTGTTAAGGTGGTTTTTCTTCTTTAGGAAATTTTACAAATGCTCTAAATATATTTCAATTTCTGTTATGCTCTGCATTTATATTCTGGTCTTTCTTGAGCTAGGTATCCTTTGGGATATGTGTATTCTGTAATTATTTTTTTCCAATCAATGGCTTAGTAGCTATTATAAGTTTTAAAGATGCCAGATGCTTATCCTGCAGCTGTAATTGGTATAGATCAGGAGAAAAGCCTATCAGCTAGGTAAAAAGAAGAAAGCTTATTCCTGTTTTAAAATTTGTAAGAGGTACTTGGAGTTTTGGTGAGAGAGTCGTGGGGAAAAGTGCATGTGAGCTGGTTAGATCTTGGTGATTCAGAAATTTATCATCTGCCCTGCTCTTTATCACAGAGGTATTGCCTGTGTACATGCTTTCTAAATTATTACTTTTTAGTTTTGTTTTATTGGAGTTTTTTGTTGCTTGATAGGTTTTGGTGGGGTTTTTTTTGGTTTTTTTTGTTTGTTTTTTTTTTTTTTAAATCTCTTTTTCTTATGCTTGTTAGACTTTTTGGAACCTGCAGTTTCAGCCAAAGATTTATTCCTCAAATGCTGTGGTCTATGTCATGTCCAGTCAAGGAAAATCTCATAAACCTGTCCTGGAGTGAACACATTGGTTGAGGCATTTAGGAAACATAAGAATGAAAGTAAAAGTGGTAGGATGTCATAGATAGGAGTTACCCACCCCTGGGGTCTGCCAGAAATACAAATGCAGCAGCCCCAGCCTCAGGCAGCCCCCCACCATTCTGACTAAACAAACAGCAAAGAACTGTCAGTTGTTCCATTAAAATGTACAAAGTTCAGCCTCAAACTCAAACCTACAAACCAGGTTTTACAGAAGTCACTTGATTGTACCTGGCAGAATCAGTTCTCTTTTACCTAGACAAATTTAGATTATCAAGTAATGAATCAAGACTTGATTAATTTGAATTCTCACTAACCAGAGGTGGATGTGGAATTCTTCCTAATTCACCACTTGGTCTTTCCACCACTTTTGCCTTTTGGATATGAAGAACACCAATATTTCTGGTGGGATTGCAGCATTCTTTCTCCCCCTAACTGTTGTAATGGGGAAGAGGGGCTTTTTTTTTTTTTCCCAGCTAACATTTTTCTGCCTTATTTCTTGGGAACGACTCTTGATCTTCCTGTGTATAAAAACATGCTTTTGGTGTGTCTGCTAGGTAAGCACATTTCACAAAGTTCTCCTGGCCTGTTTTAAGCTGCTGGCCAGGCTTTGGTGACTGTATTTGGCACAGGAGAGCTTGTGAGCTTCTCAGGTGTGCACACCAACCTGAATAAATCCATCACACAGCCTTACCGGCCGTGCAGGGGGAAGTCTTGAGCAACCCCATCTGAAATGCAGTGCTGACCCTGCACTGAGCAGGAGCTTGGCTTGGATGACCTGCTGGTCTGAATTTTGGCAGAAGTTATTGTTCCATTTGGTGGATACAAGCTTGTTGATAAAACCTGCTCAAAATTCAGTGGCTTGTGTAATCGTTGTCCGTGGAAAGTTTCCTTCCTTTCCCGGCGTGTGACTGGAGAGCTTCTCCAGCCTTTTAGGACAGGACTGTCTGAGAACTGCAGTGTTTTGGAAATGACCTGAGCTGGATGACCTACTGTGTCTTTTCCAACCATAATTTTTGTGACTCTGTAATTTTGAGGTTGACTTCTTGTTGCCCAATTTTACAGTTACTTAATTCCAGTATCGGGCATATTTCAAGAGACCACATTTAGTCATGGTAAGACTGTGTGGGTTGTTTTGTCTTTTTCTGTTATTTTTCAAATCCTGAAGATTGTCAGCACTTAATGTATTCTTTCCTATTCCAGTGCCACAAATAATGTTCCTACCCTGTGAGGAAACAAAAGTCTGATTCCCCATTTTGGAATAGATGGTTGATTCAAAGAACTGTCTCCCAGATTTGTTGCTACTCCTGTTATTTATTTGTACCAAAAATGCATTTCCATCATGAGAATAAGGGATAATTGAGAAATTATATATCTGGTCATATTTTCAGCATTGTTATGAGTTAAATTTATAATGAATTATTAACACATTTTCAGAGCTAAATGCACAGGTACTTTGAGGACTGTGAGTGTCTCCTATTTATTTTTCCAAACAGTTCCATAACATTGGTGTGGCCCTTTTCCCTGCAGAAGGCTCCCTTTTTATTCAAGAAGAGGTCATATTTTGGGAAAGACCTCTCCTAATAAGAACTCTTGTACCAATACTTTGAAGAGGATGTCAAAGTTTTTGAAGTGCCTTATATCAGCATCCCTCAGGATTTATTCCATGCTTTCTCTTCTAATCTGTTGCCTGCATATTTAGTTTGCCATTTTCTGGTATTTTTAGAGTTTTGGGGTTTTTTTGTTCACAGCAAACCGAGCATGGAAACAAATCAGGATTTCATTTTGAAACAGAGGTGCATGTATGTGTCTGAATACATATTATACACACCCAAAGAGCAAACAGACCTAGGATTCTCTCACCTGGGGGAGAATCACTTAGCCTGGAATTCCTGTGGGGTCCTGAAGAGCTGGAAATTGGAGGATTAACAGCTAGGTGTGAAAACACCATTGGGACTACAGAGTCATGTTTGGAGTTTGTTTATCTTTTATTCCACTGGTGTGATATGTGGAATAATTCATAAACTAATCACACTGTAAGCCACAAAATGTCTGTGTTTAAAATTTGTGGGGTAAAGGTAATCTTAGGTCAGAATAGTCCTGGGATTGTTACCAGACTTAAAAAAAACTGTATATGAAATGCAATAAAAAAGATGATGGATTCAATAACAGGTTGCTCTCCAGTTTTTCTTCTGCCCTACATTCTTTTTCTCTATCAAAAGCTCCGTTTTATTTATGCATAGTTTCTTATAAATGTTCTTGAAGGAGAAATGGAAATCCTCACATGTTTTCCTTACAGGGCCTTCTGTCTTTACTGCCTCAGGTCAGTGTTGTATTTGAAGAGAAATCAAAGTAGTTAATCACTTCTTAGAACATGATTTTACATATTTTCTATTTTTGTTTGCCATTTATTTTTTTTAGAGCCTCTCCATTTTAGCATGCCTTTCCAAAATTGCTTTAATTCCTGTTGAACTCCTCTGAACTTGTTCCAGTTTGTGTTTTTAAAATACAGTGCTGAATGTACTTTTCCCTGGTTGAGACATAACCAGTTCTGAGATGATGGGAATAACGTCTCATGCACTTGGTGGAGAAAAACTGCTTTGAAGCAACTTTGTGTAGAGCCTGTGAGATCCAGAGTGTGTAGATAAAATACCTGTTTGCCTTTCTAGAGGCTCACTTTCCCCAGCTGGCTGCAGTGGTTCCCCAGTCTGGTTTGGGTGGCTTGTCCTGGAGTGTGCACGACTGCTGTGACATTCCCAGTTTGTGCTGGGAATCTCCACAATCTCCACATTCTCCAGCCATCATTTCTGCACACTTCTCGAGCTGTGTATTAAAGCTCTGAATGTTGATAGAGCTCATTAACCTTAACACAGATGGGAAAAATACCGAGCTACCTTCTTGGTCTCTTGGAAAATGAGCCAGCACAAAACCCAGCCCACACAGAGCCAACAAAAAACCTCATAGTCCCTGAAAAGATAATTAGTTCTTATGAGGCTACTGAAGAATACTTCAATTTAAACAAATATTTCCATTTACACTGTGATAATGATGATATATCATTGAATCACAGGATGGTTTGGGTTGGAGGGGACCTGAAAAACCCCCAGATCCATGGCAGGGACCCCTCCCACCATCCCAGGCTGCTCCCAGCCCCATCCAGCCTGGGACACTCCAGGGATGCAGGGGCAGCCACAGCTGCTCTGGGCACCCTGTGCCAGGGCCTCAGCACCTCACAGGAACAATTCCTGCCCCATAGCCAGTAAAAACAGTCCCTTTCCATCTTTTCTGCAGTAATAAAAGTTTATCCAGCCTATGGACTGTTTTAACTGAAGTCAATTAGCTTTATAAACACTTTAATGTCTTGTAAAGGCCATAAAGGTTTTTTGGATCATCCTTTGTTTGCCTGTCAGAATTACAGATATATATATTTTGTTAATACATAAAACCTTTCTTTCAACAGCTTTGTATATCTTGAGTTACTTTCATTAGCTGAGTAACTCGGCCTGCTTTTTTTAAAAAGGAACTGCAATTTAACTATAAATATATCCAAATGCCACAGAATTCAGGGCTACAAGTCAAAAATGCTGATCAGTTTGTAAAATCTTAATCAGCCCCTCCATGGAACCTAGGGACGGACCTCTGTGGTAGCAGAAAAATTTCCAGAAATTCACCACAGTCTTTTTCCAAGCTGCAGTTTGTTCTGATGCTGCCAGACAGCTAAGAAGAGATGGGAAAAGCAGGAAATCTTTTTGGATTTAATCACAGTGCTGATTTGAAAAAGAAACTTAACAATGGAAAATATTTTTTTATGCTTTAAATCATAAACACCAAACTATACAAGGTCCCTGGTAGATCATGACTGCATTAAGATAGATTGTTTCCCTTATGAGTGTAGATAACCCTTCATTTTGGATTCTGGTGGTCAGAAATCCTATTTCCTGGACATATTTATGCATATATTTGTTTGGTTTATATATATATATATATACAGACTGGATTATTTGATGGTTGTAGTACCATTTGTTGAGGTACCTGGCCTGTTTGCTATACCTGAAATCTTTAGATATAACTTTTAGGTAACATCTTCCTATTTTCCTCTATGAGAAAGCTTTTCCTGCATTTTTGCTTTCAAAAGATGTTAGATTATGTTGATGGGCAGGGCTTATGTTTTCTCCTGAATTTATTCAAATTCTCTTGTAAAATACCCAATTTTTTGTATTTAACTCCATCAATAAAAAAGTTCTTTTTAGCAAGATCTTGCAGTTCTTGGCCTGGTATTCTCTGTGTGAAAAAGTTCTTCTTTAGGCCCCTTGATGTGTTTTAGGACTTTGTGATTCTGTGATTTATTCTGTGATTCTGTGATTTCAATGCTCGTTTCTGAGCAAGTGGGGGATGAGGTTATGAAAATGTTTTAAAATCAAGATTTCTTTTGTGTTCCAGTGCCTGCTGAAAGATGGATGATGATGACTTTGGAGGATTTGAGGTATGCTGTTTGGATAACTTTGCTTTGAAATTTAACTGTTTTCAACTATTTGATGGCCATTTTGTAAAATATGTAACAATTTCTTCTTGTTTCCAGGCAGCAGAGAGTTATGAGTTTGGGAATGGTGAAAAGCAGACCACATCTCCTGCTATTGCCTGGGCAGCATTTCCTACAGGTATTGACAGAATCACTGTACAATCCTAATATTCTGTTCTTGTCCTTGTGTATTCACTGTAAAAATTAATGTTTAGAAGAGTAGATACAATAAAAAATTACACAATAAAAGAATAGGCAGCAGTCAACACTTGAGCATAAGAATGTTCCTGAACAATTATTTTGGGAAGCTGCACTTCCCAAAGTTAAACTTTATTGAGGAATGAATGAGAAATTCCTTTTATACAGTAGAAAAGGAATGGAATTTCTTCATTCAAAGGATATTTACTTTTGAATGTGGACGATCTGTTGCAAATTGTGGGAAAACAGAAAAAGTAGAGTTAAAACCAGAATTGTGATGAAGTCTTTTACTTACTTTGGGGAAGAGAGGAGGGATGAGAAGGATCTTTTTTTACTTAAGCCATTTATATAGTTATAAAATATATTACATATTCTTTATTTCAAGCAGAAGCAGAAACATTAGGGAACTATTTTATTAATTTTTACAAATGCTGGTGCCTGTCAGCTCAGGTAGTTCCACAGAGTCAAGTTTTTGGTCCAGGGGTTGTGAAGCTGTCCCATTGTGGTAACTAAGGCATGGTAAGCAGGAATGGGTTAGGGGTTCTCTTTATAAGTGAATTTTGAGCTGAACTAAAATGCAATTTCACCAGTATATACACAAGAGGAATGAATTAAGAGAGCTTGAATTACAGACATAGCACTTGTAATTCTAGGAATGTCTAATTTATGAATCTTTAGCATTGCTGAAAAGTGAAAAGAAGGCTTTGTAAAAAAGATGTTTGAATGATACCTTGGAGAGTTGCCACCTTTTCTTGTCTTCTGCAAGGTCATGTGTTTAGCTGAAAATTTTAAACCACAGTGTTCAGAAGTGCTCACCAGTTGTTGCTCCTCATTTCCTAGGTTTTGTTTTGACAACTTAAGGAGTGGGGATTTTGTTTCTGGGTTTTTGGTTTGGGTTTTTTTTTTTCCCTTCAAGATGCTAAACATTCATTTTATAATTAGAACTACTGAAAGCTCCACCTGATGGTAGAAAATTCCACGTAAAACTCTACATCCCAAAAAATGGAGTTTTGTCTGTAGGATTGGACACTCCAAAATATATGAATACCTAAAGCTCTAATCTCAGCATGTCTACATTCCTCATATGGGCCCAGTCTCCATGGCTGTTTTTATTTTTGTGATAAATTATTTATAAGTGAACTATGCCTGTGCTATGGTAATCCTCCCCACACTCATCACAAGGATCATGCTCAGATTTTCCATGTGAGCTGACAGTTTTAGTGAGAGAACCACTTTCCTGCTCCATCAGAAATTGCCTGGTGCCTTATTTTAGCTGTTTTTCCATCAGATGGAAGTTGATTTAAAACTGAGACTCAGGGATTAAGTGATAGCATAAAGCTGAGACTTTAATGCTTGTTTAGGTACAAAAAGATCATCTCTGTCACTTCCCTGCCACTTGAACTACCAGAGTAGGTAATTGTCATAGGAAGCTGCATTTGAAAGCAGATATTTGGAATGGAAGGGGAGTTTTATCTATAAAAGAAAGCAAAAATGTCCAGTTTCTGGTTCTGGAGAAGAGTTAACTGTGAAAATGCTGATACCTAAACTGGTTCCTGTTCTGCTTGCTGAAGTGCTCTCCTCTAGGCTTTTCAGCCAAGTTTCCTTCTGCTGAGCTGTGATTTCTTTTTTCTTATTTTTTTGGCCACATCCAAATCTCCTATCGTTACAGTTACCCCACTGACACTTTTCTGCCTCATGGTCTATCTTTATTTCTTTTCATCCAATGAGGTGTGCATGTTGCTCTGTGTTATACCTGAATCCTCCTTCTGGCAGCTGAAGGGGCAGAGTGCCTGGATCCAAGGATTTGTGTGTCCTTTTGACTGGATTGTGCTGAGGACTTTGGCAGTATTTTCCAGGGGTATCCAGAGGCTGAGCCTTGCTCCAGGCTAGTGGCATCTTTCACACATTACCAGATTTGTAATAATAACAGGAGCTGCTTTTTCTGAAACCACTGGATGTGGTTTTTTTTGCCTGTTGCAAAGACACACCTGGAGCTGACCGTGTCAAAGTTTGCAGGACTTTGCTGTTAAATTAAAAATGTGTGCAAAACTTTCTGTTTTTCTTTCTTTTTATTTAGTTCATTTAGTTTATGTCTTTTTTAAAAACAACACATTGTGCTGGGTTGGTAATGCTGATCCACTGTTCAGGGTTTTCATGGCATAACTGGAATTTGGTATAGAAGAGCTCTCAGTCCAGTGTTAACTCCACTTAAGTTTTATTAGCTAGAGAGTTATTTAATTCGTTGTCTTTTTATCTCTTATAAAGCTGTTTTATCATCTGTCTTGGCAAACTGTTTGTATGTGCCTTCTAAGACAGTTGTGGATTTTTTTAACTTTAAATTGTATAAAGCTTGGCAAATTATAAGTATAGTTTTCCAGTTGGCTGAAACTAATTAAAGATCATGCTGAAGCTGAAGGGGTGTGTGAATCAAAAGAGACAGAGATAAAACACTTCCTTTTGTGAGAGCTGTTGTCTTGTAAATTAAAAGTCTAAATTTATTGTGGCTATGATTTTGAATGTCTTTACAAACAAACCTGTGAAAAACACTTTGTGTGGAATTACTCTTCAGTGCAATTGGATTATAAATTGTACATAAGCTTACACTGGTATAAATGCACTTGTGGTGGGTTTTACTAGGCTTGGACTCCAGAAACAGGAAATTTTGGGGTGGTTCTTGCTACTGTGTGTGTGTTCTGTTTCTAGTCCCTGAAGTCCACAGATCTGCTGATGTTCTCCTGGAGCACTCTGTGCCTTCTCCCTGCCTGCTTGCTCCTGACTCTTTCATTTTATCAAGTGATAATGTGGCAACAGCTATTCAAACAGGCAAGAGTGGGATAAATCCAGCTGTCCCTGAAGAACAGGTAAACCCACAATTTTTGAGCTTCCATGTGGGAATTCAGTGTATTAAAGATCAGTGTTACATCTTTTCTGTGCACATTTAGGTTGAAAGGCTTTTTAAGGGCCAAAGGTCCTTGGATTTCTGTGATTTCTTAATCTCTTCTTTGGCTGCAGTCCTGCTGAGAACTGATTTTTGTTTCTTTCTGAGGTGTGAAAATGTTTATTTTTTAACTAAACTAAGTGAGCAAGGAAGGGAAAAGCCTTTCTGCCTGGAGATTAGCACAAGAATTTTATCAGAATCACAAGAACTGCTGCAGTTGAGATTAAATAGGTTCACCCTCCTGAGTTTTTTATTGCCATTAATTACAGTGACCCCCATTTGAACATGTTAATTCATTGTAAAGCCTTGTTTCAGGCTGTGGATTAGAAAAAGCTCTTGCCTCACTGTGAAGCAATCAGTGCTTTGGGCTAATTGTCCACCCTCCTATTTTCAGAACTTGTTCTTTTCTTCTTCAGGTCAACTCCTTAAGGCTGCTCCTGGTGAAAGCTGAATTTCATGATTAAGTCAGATTTTCATTTTCTGATCATTTAAAAGCCTTTCTTTAGAGCTTTATTTAAACAACATTCTCAAAATACAGGTTTTGGTTTAACTGAGTCTTTTTCCTCTGAGGGACATCTGTATGTTCACACTTCCAGAAAGACTGTGGCACCAATCGTGAATTAATTAATTAATTAGTTACCATTTTATGTTTGTTCCCAGGCTGATGTTCTGGGGAAAGCCTATAAAAAGTGAAGAAGAGATGTGCCCAGATGCAAATGATAGCAAAGAAATTTATAAGTCCAAAAGTTATGGGGTTTTTTTTTGAGAGGGAGGAGTGTTTGTTTTCTTTTTTTGACTGATGCCAGCCAGGGTAATTTTCTATGTTGAAGGCTCTTCATCTGTCTCTCTGACAAAGTTTTGATAAGTACATTTTTTTTTACTGGCAGGATGATCAAAAAGTGATGTTCTTCAGCCACCACAGATCCTGCCTCTTTTAATTTTGGCAAACAGTGACTATCCTTCGACCTTTCTTGTTTGAGCTAGGCCAGCAATTGTAGCTTTTGTGTTCTCTGGAAAGAGCACTTGGGTTATTCCAGAACACAAAGGCTTAGGGGTATTTTCTAAAGCTATAAAGTCATTTAGTTCAGTAATCTTACAGAAAAATAAAAAACACACTTTGTTCCCTCAGACTAAATGGTTGTGCAAATTCTAGTTCTAGTCCATGTTTCAATTTTTCTCATCTTGTTCTGTTCACCTACTGACAGACCCATCATTCCATAAATTCTCTGTAATGCAGGAAATAGTACAAATTAAAAAACTTTATTAGCAAGTCCTGCTGAAGGGAGTTGAGAGCAGGTTCTTTAACATTATTTTGGAAAGGAGATGACTTTGCACAGGAGTAAACTAAAGGAAAGTGGTGGAGATTAAAATAACTATTCCTGCACCTGTTAGAGGTGGTATTAGTAGAACAATATTCTTTTATAATTCTATTTCCAAAGCCTCTTGAGGTTTCAGGTAAAAAAATCCTTCCCTATTACAGGTTCCATACTCAGTTTTTGGTGGTGCCAGACTCTAATCTTGAGTAGTACTCAGGAATGGAATTGGCACATGGCTTCTCTTTGCTTCTTACAGGAGATTTCAGAGCACAAACTGCAGTTTTCTCTCTGTCTGTTTTGTCTGCTGTATCTTACATATTCATATACATGCACATATGAATGTGTATATATGTATATTCATATATGTACAGTCAAGATCTCAGCTAGTTTTGTTTGTTACTTTATCTGAATCCTTTGAGAGATATTTATTTATTGGAAAGCCAATGCATTATCTGAGTGTATGTTTGGAATAAAAGGTGCTAGGGGGGTGGATTAGGTCAGATCAGTCAAACCTCTCTTTAATAAAGACACTGAGATTTTCCTTTCACCACCCAAATCTCAGGCATGTTTGGCTTTCACATTGTTGAAAAAGTGGGAGCTGAATTAATTTACCAGCTTCTTCCCTGGAGTTCTTTTGTGGCAAAAACCCCAAGTTTTTTCCCCCACATTTATTGTTTTAAAAGGGGAGAAAATAAATCTTTGACTTGTGTTATTTATACCACAAGGTTTTTTAATCCTCACCCAATTTATTTGTGTTCTTTTCTGAAAGTGTGGGATTACCATCAGTGTTTCACCTGTTTTCTGTACTTCCACAGTTTACTGAAATAGCAGTCACTAAATGTTTAGAGATGTCTGAATTGCTTTTATTCTGATAGTCTAGCCTAAGGCTGAGATATTTATTTTAGCACAAACCCTCTGTATCCCCTTTCTGTGAGCACTGTTTGCAGTGTGCACTGGGGGAAAGCATGGAATGACTAATCCGTGAAGGTTGGAAAACCTGATTGAGAGGGATCATTCAGTTCCACTTTTCTCCCATGAATTAGACTCAAGCAGATATTCCAGTGGCCTCTTCAAATGCAGTTGAAGACAAGACTTCAGCTGATGCTGAGACAAAGACAACAAATGAACCCAAGAGCTGCCTTCAACAAGCTCTTGCAAACCTTGAAATCAAGCTTTGCAGTGCTGAAGAAGAAAAACTAAAAATCAAAAAGGTATGAACAGTCATTTTGAAGGAAAGCATTTGATATTTATATAGGAATTAAATATAGGTGAAGCTGGCAGAGGTTTAAAGTTCATTTGAAATTCATTTTTTTTTTCATAGAAATTAGCCAAATTCCAGAGAAACTGGCCAAATTTAGAATCACAGAATCGTGAAGGTTGGAAAAGAGTTCAAGCTGTGGCTGATGCCCACCCTGTCCCCAGCCCAGAGCACTGGGGGTCCCATCCAGGCAATCCTTGGCCACCTCCAGGGATGGGGACTGCACCCCTCCCTGGGCAGCCCCTGCCAGGGCCTGCCCACCCTTTTGGTGAAGAAATTCCTCCTGGTGTCCAGCCTGAGCCTCCCCTGGCACAACCTGAGGCCATTTCCTCTTGTCCTGTCCCTTGGGGCAGAGCCTGACCCCACCTGGCTGCCACCCTGGAACCTCTGGATTTTCCCCCACTGCTCCCCCAGCCTCTTCTCCTCAGATTTGTGCTCCAAACCCTTCCCCATCTCTCTTGGCCTTTTCTGATGCTCTCCAGAGAGTGGCCAGAACTGGGCACACCACTCAATTTAGCTGAAATATTTTATTTTTTTTTATGTCTGGTGTCTATTTTAGGCTGAATTTTTCTAAAGTGTCAGGAAAGACAATGCTTTCTTAGACTAACTGGTAAAAACAAAATAAAAAATAAAATAAATAAATAAATAAAAAGGAAAAAAACAGATAAAAAAGATATAAGGTCAGTTGTTTCTTGTGGCTTGCAGAAACAGCTGCTCTTGAGCAACTGCAAGGCTGCCAGCAGCTTATGTACAACAGCAGTGGCTGCATTGAGGAAAAATAAAAATCTTTAGCTCTTTGTACAGCAAATAATTTTGAAGTTTATTGTCAGTGGTGCCAATCTCTTTCCTCTCTATTGGTTCTTGCTGGGCAGGCTTCCAGAGTGGCTCTCTGCAAAATCCCAGAATATTTTAAGATTTTGTTCATTTTGGAGATGTAGATAGTGATCATTGTACACATGCATTTATGTTAGAGGATTCCTGTCTTTTCAGGGAAAGCATCTGCTGACAGTACATTTAATATGCTGCTTTTCAAGTGCAGAAAGGCAGAGAAAGGTACTAAAAATGTAAAAATAATTGGAATAAAATAGAATAGTTCCAGTTGGAAGGGACCTGTAACAACAGAAGTTGGAGGATATTATTAAGAGCACCTTGGCTGCTTCACATAGGTCATTCCTTATACATGGGACATGCCTTGGGATTGGAATACCTCACACTTGGAAATCCTGTCTCAATTTAAAGACTGCAGTCAGATTTTTCTTGCACAGCCCTTTATCTCTGTAGTAATAAAGACAGTGAATATCACAGATCTCAGAAATTCAATTAGTTTGAATGGCTGAATGAACCTGTGTTTTCACAATTCACAAATTTCATGTGCTTTATTTTGCAAACTTTATAGGAATTGGAATATTTGCTGGAAAAACATAGTGTGCTAGAAATGGATTTCTTGAAAGAAAAAAAAGAAAAAGTGCTTCCACATCAAGATCATTACAAGACACTCCAGGTAATTTCTTTCTTGTAATATCTTTGTTTTTCAGGAGGGTTTTGTATAAAGTATATAAAAAAAATATTCTTTTAAGCATCTGTGGGCCTGCTCCAAAGCCTTTTGAATTCAAAGAATTTCTAAGGATTTTAGATTAGAGCCTGATTTTTTACATTCCCAGGAATGTAAGTTTAATATCCCACTTGCCTAAATGCATTTTTGTAAGTCAGATCACTGTTCCTTGTTAGGATCTATTTCATAAAACAGATGAAAAGAAAACCACTCAAAGTTGTATTTAACAGCATGTTCTGGAGTGCTATGGCAAATTGTGCAGTCTTACCTGACTTCAGTATGGAATAATTCATGCTGCATAATAAAAATCTGTAAAGTGTAACTTTATTTAAAGTGATAGACAATGGCTTTAGAATTGTTTCCATTGTAAAAGTTAACATCTTCCATTAAATACGTGTGTAAAGTTTCACATCACAGACAGAATTTTCATTGAAGTTTTCAGTCATCTTCTGGTGTTAAAACAAAGCAAACTGAAATGTTTCAGCATTTCAGAAGTTTGTGTCTGTAACTCAGCTTCACTTAATTTTTTTTGCTGCTGTGGATGGTCTTTAATAGCTATTGCATTGTTTCCCATTTGTACTTAAAGAGTTGTTGTGATAATTTGTTTTGAATTCCTGACAGCAGTGCATTCTGGAATTTACAGTAATATTATTATTTAGTACTGGGTTGGTTTTTTTTTTCCTTTTTTGTGTGTAACACTTTACTCAATGAAAGAAATGTTTGCTTAACCATGATATAAAATGAAGTTTAACTTAAAACCCTCATGATTTATGGAGTACCATAGTTATTGGTTATCCTAAACAATAGAATGGGTGGATTTCATGTTAATACTTCTGCTTGAAGACCACTGTGAGTTTGAATAGAGGAAATGCTACTGAGGTTTGCAACTATCATAACTCTTTGAGTCAGGTACAAAAATGGCAATAAAAGGGTTGTAACCTTTAACTTGCTTTTTAGAAATGCTCATGTGCTTCCTCTTGGTGTCCTCTGGGTACAGCCAAAATCAGACCAGAGAAGGAAGGTCAGTCATGTTCTAAGAGCTGCCTGCTCAAGTCTCTTCCATGAGCCTGGGGCTGTGGCTGCCTGGCACTGTTAACACACACATCCCAGACTCCTGTGATTTTCCTCAAGCTGCTTGAAGAAGGAATGACTCTATTTCTAGGGATTGTTCCCTTATATGCAATTTTCCACAGACCACTGTGATTGGTGAAGGAAAGACAAAGCTCTTCACCCTCATTGTCAAACCAGAGGGACATCAAGAGAGAATCCCTCCTCCCAGAAAGAGTTCACAGCATGAATACAGTTACAAAAACTGTATTCATGTGTTTGTGTTCCCTCTCTGGGAACAAGTTTCAGCAAACCAAAACATCAGAAACTTCAGGCCTGAAACCCAGACCACAGATGGCTTCTGTTACTACAGCTTTAGTGGCTGTTGCCTTTCTCCTGTGCTGCTGCAGCACAGGGCCAGTGCCTGTGGCACACACTGAGCAGAGCTGGCAGCCCCTGGGGACAGTGTCTGCCTGTCTGTGTCTGCCTGTCTGCCTGTCTGCCTGTCTGTCTGTCTGTGTCTGCCTGTCTGCCTGCCTGTCTGTGTCTGCCTGCCTGTCTGTGTCTGCCTNCTGTCTCTGCCTGTCTGTGTCTGCCTGTCTGTGTGCCCTGGCTGTCCTCTCCCAGCAGAGGCAGCTGGCTCTCGGTGCTGTCCCCTGGAAAGCTGCAGCCACACTGCAGAGGAGCCTCTGGCAGCTCTCAGGTTTCCAGTGCCAGCCTCCAAAGCTGTAGGTGTGCCTTGACTTAATTGCTTTTAAATGCGATTGCTCTGTTAATGTTTGAGCAAAAGGTGTAAAACCAATGCCTCAGGAGGCTTTTCTAAAACTGCCTTTCACATGAGTATGCACTGTTTCCTGCACTTTTATATTTACTAATGAACTGGCTTCTGGCACTTGTGACAGGGAATTCTCAAAAGCTGCTCTAGATATAACAAAGCCCATTGGTTAACCAGATTTTTAACAAGGTGATGTTTAGATAAGACCCTTTTCTTTTTTGAGAAGTTACTGTGCTTAGGTCTGAGAGAAGGTTTCATTGATCTTTGTCAACTAAGTCAGTAATCTATTTATTTTTTACATCTTTTCCTGCTGGTGTCTGCCTCAGTCAAGGGTGACAGTTATCACAGTTTTGTTCTCACAAAATTGCATCAATAAAATATGCTTTAGTTTTTTTGGTATAGAAAAAGTAACTTCAAAAGGCAAGGTAGGAACATAAAAATATTTTTCTCTGAGCAGCTTGCCATTCTGATGAAGCAAGTTTTGTTCTGGACTAGCCACAAATTTTCTTCATCATATGTGTAAAAAAATGAATTTGGTAGTTCTGAAAATCAAAGAATTGAAGGGTAGTGATAATCACTATTCCTAAGCATGGGAAGCAGAATTCCAAATCTTTGGTACAGAGTTAGCATTTAACCTATGGATGACAGAAGAGTGTTGCCACTTTAACATTGTGTAAAACCAAAAGGTGTAAAGTTCCATGTTTCATCTAAATAAAATCAGCTTTTAAAAAAAATCAAGATTGAACAGACCATGTAGTATTTTCACATTATTTCCATATGTAACTGCAACAACCAGAGACAGTAAAGGGGCAGCAGTGGGTTCATAAACAGAATAAACAAATTGCTATTAACTAGTATTACAGAGTTGTTTGGATATTTAATGTAATAGTCTCTTTGAGATCTTGAATTCATATAAGCTAATAAAATTAGAGTTATGATTCCCACATTCCTACAAACATAGTGTTTGTACTATTTAAGAGGCAGAATAACAGTATATTTCTAACTTCTTTACTTGCAAATTGGAACTGAGTTAGAATTGCTGTGGGAAGTGTAATTTTAGGGGGTTTGACTTGTGTGCAGTGTTGCTGCCATAAAGTTGCAATCTTAGCCTTATAATTCCTTGATTGTTTTAGACAAGAGAGAAACAGGTGCAAATGTATATCTGATTTTTATATTTTCTTGGTGGTATGTCAGTTTTATATTTTTCCCTTTTTTTGATCAGAGTATATATATTCATCCCTTTTAACACTCCAGGTGTGAGTTGCTTCATATTTTTAAGTCATTTGGAGCTCCTAAGTCATACAAGGGTTTGAAGATAATGCAGATTTAGTGGTCACTTAATCCTAGAATTCTAAAATTTTGTTGTAGCCACATTACAATATGTTGCTGGATTTTAAACTCCAATTTGTCATACAGTGAAAACCATCAACAGCAACATGAACGTTCCTGTTCAGTGGGTGATGTTTGAAGATCAGTGAGGGAACATTTAATTTGAGAAAGGAAAGTAGTGCCTGGCTTCAACTGCTCTGAGCAGGAACTTAATTTTTGGGCAGATTGTTTAGCTGATAAGGCCCCTGATGTTTGGTCTATCTACAGACAACTGGTGTGGATGATTCACTGAGAACTGGATCATACTTTTCTCTGCTGTTTGTTCGATTTACCACACAGTCACATCTGAAGAAGTGCTGCATTGCCACTGGAAAATTCTAGTTGTGGTTATACACATTTTTTCCCATCATCATCCCTTTCTGGAAGTTAAGCAGGAGCAATATAGTTGCTGTGGTGTGACCCTTCTTTTTGAAATAAACTCCTTTTTTGTCTTTTCACAACGGGCTTCTGTTCTAACTTAACAAATCTGTAGTTGTTATGAAAACACCAGCAATTTTTTTTTTCTTTTGGAAACCATTGTTTCTGTTCTACCTTTCTTTAGGTAACATCTTTAAAATTTTTATTTAAAATGGGATTTTAATATGCTGTAGCAGTATTAGTGTTATTGCAAAGAATCATGCTTGGAAATGAATTGGTTGGTAGTGTGACTTCCCTTTACATAACATTTTTGTGTGTAAGAAAGTGGCTCCTTGTTTGAGTGGTGTTTCAGAAAGGCAGGAGAGGAAGATTATCCTGAGAAAAATGTTGACAGGACAGTGCAGAGTGATCCAAAGGAAGTTCCCTGGGTCATGCAGTAACACCTAGCTGGGATTAAAGGTAACAATTACCTAAGTTCACTCATTGCTGGTGTTAGATGTTTCTTTTATGTATTTCCATAGCTGTTGATGTTTTGGGGAACTTTTCCTTTGAGTACCTGTACAAATGTCACATTTAAATTACACAGCTTCAAATTATGAGGAAAAGTGTTTAAATGCAGCTATGTAAAGACAGGAAATGGTAAACCTGAGATTCTGGGGCAGTTTGTTCCCTCTTATCACTGAGGGATGACTTTTATTTTTTTTTTTAATTAATATTTCCTGTTGTTTTGGAGGGTTTTATATATTAGACCCATATATCCCACCAACTCATATAAACCAGGATGCTTATTTGGTTGTGCCTGTCTCCTTGGTTTTGAAGTCAGTGCTTCCACTTCCCTTTGATGTCAGAGTTCAGTGATGTTCAGAGACAGAAGACAGCAGAAAATTCAGAGCTGTGCTGTAGATGATGATTCTCAAACTAAGAGAGTTACATTAGATAGTGAGGAAGGACATTAGACAATAAGCAGTACCTTGAATCTAAGTCATGCAAACCTTAGGACAGCAGAAAAGTATATCTGCCAAGATATATCAAATTTTAAGCTTAATAATGGAGAACTGTGCATTGTATTCTAAGGCTAACCAGCAGGCATTGCTTTAAGCTAATGTATGTGTGCTTATATTGGTTGGATAAAGATACTGTCAGTAAGATTTTGCTTTCTGCTATTGGCTGTAAAACTCTTCAAGTGTATTGTGATAGAGAACTCAGTGTCTGCTGCTTGGGATGTGAGCTGCTGTCATCTTCCTACGGTCTCAGTCATGTGATGAGACTTTTGAAAAATAAAATCTAGCTGGAGATGCCTCCCTCAGCATTCCCATCCTGTCTGTGATCTGTAAACCCACCAGAGCTGGCACATTTGGGGTTTTTGGAAAGGTTCCTCAGCAGCAGGCACACGAGGCTCCCTCCTGTTGTCAGGGACAGCTCTCCCCATCCCTCTGGCTCAGCAATTCCCAGTGTGCTGGCCTGCTGCCAGTGCTGCCCCCAGCCCTGCCCTGACCCCCACCCCAAAGCTGAGCTGCACACACTGCACCCCAGGGACAGCCTGTCCTCACCTCCCTGCTCCTCCCTCCCAGCACAGTGCATTTGTGCTCCTGGAAAAGGGGCTCTGCAGGAGCTTGGAGATCTTGGAGGTAGGTGGGTTTTATGGCTGGAGTACTAGAAAATGTATGTTTTCTTACAAAACTAATATATGACTTGCATCCTGTTAAACACCATCTTCTAAGAAAATATTTAGGTTGGTTTTAGGTGCAGACATGGAGGAGACAGAATGTTAATAATAAAAAAAAAAAAAAAATAGGTGTGAAAAAAAAAGTTTATGTAGCATACCTGCAAACAAATTTATAAATGAGATTCCAGGAAATTTCACGGGTCACAGCAGGGTTTAAAATCATGGAATACTGAAAGAGGGGGGGATTTCAGAAAAGACACTTTAACAGATAGCAGTGCATCTTTTTGCTGAACTGCTGAAGGTATTTATGGATATGGCAACAATCCCTTGCCCACCTCTTTTTCAAGTGAGTGCCAGATACCTCACGTTTATTTATTCACCTTTAATTTTTTTAATGTTACTCTCTGTACTCTTCTTTCAGACACTCATTTTTATTCAAAGTCTTTATTTATTAATAATTTCAGAGCTGTTTACATTTTGGCCTGTTCCCCCCCTACCTTGGCCCCCCTCCCCCCCTTTCTGATGTCTTCTTTCTCTAAATTATTTTTCCATCCATGAGGAAAAATAACTTTTTATTTCTAGTACTGAGAGATTCTGCTCTTTTGCCTTATGATTTCCTTTTAAACTTCAATTCTTTTATTAATTGTTCTGTTGTCTTGTTTCACAATTATTAATTAGAAGAGTGGATTAAGACTGAGCATTCTAATTTTGTTTTTAAAATATACCTTTCTTTTGCTGTTGTACTGTTATTTAACAGCTTTGAAATGCCTGACTTGCCTTATAATCTGATATTCAGTTACAGTCACAGGGCATGCCAAGCATTTTTTTTTTAATACTTATGTGCCTCCTTTGCCTCCCTGATTTTAAAGTATTTGGAAAAATCATGCTAAATAACTTTCATTTACCTAGTGTGCAAGGAGGTACTATCAAAACAGGGGTTTTTAAACCAGGCTTTGTGTCCTGACTGCTTTGTGCATCTCCTGATCTTTCATATGCCAGTGCAGCCTGGATTTATTTGAGTGCATTTACTGATTTATGTTCAGTGTGTTACAAGTCTGTGACAGCTACTGCACATCTTCATTTGCACACTCAGCCACTGCATTTGGAGGGATTAATTTCTTACTTTTTCTTCTACTTACTATGGAAATTCTACTTAGAAGGTTGTGAAATGCCCAGATATATTTAGCACTGATTGGTTAGACTTCTTTACCCCCAGTCTTGTCTCATCAAGATTTTCACATCAAGGTTTTTCTAGCTTTTGTAGGAGTAGTATCTTGTTGGATTTTTGAGGGGATAATGAAAATGTGCAAAATTCATCTATAAAGAAACCTGTGTAGAAAGGAACTTAGGTATTGCTAAGACTTAATGCCAGTTATATGTTACATAAATAAAATGAATAGGGAGTGAAAAAATAAGTTTAAGGGTGTAGCAGGTTAATGAGCAATGCAATTTTCAGCACTCAGTTTATTAATGAACTGTGAGCCACACGAGATGCTTTAACAGCTAAAGGGAAATGTTGCAATGCTTGCAGGACAGCTATCTGTTAATTGGCATGCAAAATTTAAAAATAGTTAAAAAAAAAATGTGGGGAATGGTGCCAAAGCATCTGGATGGCTGTGGGTGCCCTGCAGACCTGTTTGTGTCCAGTGTAACCTGAACAGGGTCATTATTGTGACCCTGAGCTCACCAGCAAACCAGCAAACCTCAGCCAGAACAGTCCATGCTTTTAAAAGGCTTTGTACTTCCTATTTATACTCCTGGAGGCATAAGATGCACAGCAAATATCAGGAGGGAGTTTTGGGGAGAGATTTGAGGGATTGTGCCTTCGTTGCCCTTTGCCTGTTAAATTGTCTTATTTGGTTTATAATTCATTAATAAACTGTGAATGACTGCAGAATGCAGCTTAATACATTACTGAAACTTTGAGTGCTTCATTGACCTGCTGCACCTTTAAATTTACTTTTTCAATCTATATTAAATTTAATTTATATATAGTATACACTTGGTGTTGAAACACAGTTTGCTTGTGTTTCTAGACCCAACTGAAATGTGTAATTTGCCAAGAATTAAACAAATTTATTCGTATAAATGCGTTCTAATCTAACTAATTCACACACTGGAAGTTATTACATGGCCAGGAAACTCTTGTGATTTACATATCAAAGTTGGATTTATTCATCTCCTCTCAGTTACTTTGGAAACTTCCTTATTAATTATGCCTTTACTTGTGTTTATTTGAGTGAACTGCCAAAATGTTAATATGTAGGCAAAGTGTCAACAAATAAGTGAAATTTTTAAATGCTGCAAAGATGTAGCAGGTCACTTCTCTATAGCTCCTGATAGTGAGAAAGCAGTTGCAGAGGTAAAGAATTGGTTGCTTTGCTGTTGCTGCTCCCAAATCAATAAATAAAGTTTTGCTGCTGAGACTTGTATGAGGTTTTTTCCTCATTAAAGTCTTAAAAGGTCCAGAAGAGCATGTGACATTTAAAATAATCATGGACTTAAACTACTGAGAACTTTTTTATTATTCTTGGCAAAAGTTTTGTCACTGAAGGAAAGCTGATACTAATGAAAATGAGAACATCTGTTCTTAAAGCTGGAGGATATTGAGATAAAGCAGATTTTCCCAGTTCTATGCAATTCCTTAAAAATAAACCTACTACTTGAATGTGTTGATAAACACATGCAGTGTTTTGGGTTTGGGTAGGCACTACAAATTAAAGCATTCTCAGGCAAATAATTGGTTAGGATGATCAACAATAATTTTAAGGAGTACCATAATGACAAAAGGTTATTTTTACAAAGTTATTATAATAATTTTTTTTTGTACCTTAAGAATAATTTCAGCCAGTAAATCTGTGCTTAGTGTACTTCCTGTTTATGTAGGGAGGATGTAAAGTTTCTGTGCTAGGTGTTCAAAGGGCTGAGTTTGTCTCACTTTTGAGATCAGAAGTGAGTGTGTCATTGAAAAGCAAATTTCCATTGACCTGCCAGGCAGAGAATTTGCAATAAGTCTTGATAATTTCAGGGAAGTTCAACAGGAAAGCACATAAGCAACAAAGAATGGAAAAAATGTTCTGAAGCTCCCTTGTATTCAAACTTCCTAACTGGAAAGGTACTTTTTGTGCTTGAAGAGCCTTCTTGTCAGTGAAGGAGATCCATTTCCATCTTTTTGAGCTGAAACACATTTCAGCTCTGTGTCACTCTAACACATTCAGAGGGGTTGCTTTAAGATAGATTAGTCTTAGATATCCTGAATATCAGGATATACATATATCAGAATATATGTACATATATATATATATATATATAATATAACAGAATACGCTGTTATTTTCTCTAAGTGTGGTGGCAGTTGTCAGCTGAGGAAAACTGTTCAGGGCTTTATGGAATTCAGCCAGAAATGCATCTCCCATGCAGGAAGAAGGGAGATATTGTAGCTAACAAAGATTACAGGATTAGTCTAAAGATATCTCATGTTCCATATGATATTTTCATTAAAGGGTTCTCTCATGAATGGGGGTCTAGTGGCACTTACCCTCCTGCTTACATCAAATTTGTCTGTCTTTACTTTCACATTTTTTTTTTTTAGAAATGATTACTTGTTAAATAAAAATAGCAGCTCTTTGAGGCATATTGCAACTGCTGTGACAATATTTTTTATCAACTTTCACCATAGTCCCATTCTGTCACCACCAATTAAATTATCTTATCCTGTACCAATCCCTGACATAGCTGATGAATCTTCCATTGCACAACAGAAACCCAGTGGTATTTCTTAAGAAAGAATAAAATTTTTATTCATTTTTTATGATATTTTGTATTTTTAACTGGTGCTGCACTTCTTTATGTTTTTAAATGTGGCCTCCAGTCCTTTAAATACCTTTACATATGCTTAATAAATCTGCATACATCCCGTTGGGGAGGCTGTATTCCAGCAGGATTTGCTTTCCCTTTTTGCAAACACTTTCAGCCAAGAGCCTTCCTGTAAGCAATGTTTGTGCCCCTCTGAAGAGGGGAGCTGCTCAGAACAAGAACGTGTCTTAATCATGATTTTTCTCATCTGGGTAAGCCAATTTGTGGGAGGTCTGACGTGGTGTAAAATACCAAGAAGTTTCAAACCAAGCTAAAACACAGCTCAAGCTTTCTGTCAAATTCAGTCCTAATGCTATAGCCTTTTAAAAATGTATTTACATTTTAATTTCTCACATACAACAAAGGAAGAGTGAGCTTGGTTTTGCCTCCTTGCCAGCTGGCTTGGAGGAAGGAACTGAGGGACTTTGAGAGGGGCTGTGTTTGTATGGCCTGGGTTTGGAGAGTTGGAGGAAACAAAATTTGTGTCCAAATTAAAGTCCCTCTGCTTCTCCCTCTCACTCATTCAGCAACAACAGGGTTCTTACTGGGGAGGGAAGATTTTGGCTGCTGTGGGATATTTGGTGGGGTTTTTTTGGTTTTGGGGTTTATTAGGGGGGAAAGGGGGAGGTTGCCTCTTTGTTTTTAACTGCAGCATATTGGATAGATTAAAGAGGGAGCTGTGCAATTGCTGTTGTTCAAAATAAAAGATTCAAATATGAGGATCGTGGTTTTGACATCGTTGGAGGGAAAGAATGAGTGAGGGGTGGAAGAAAGTGAGGAGTGTTCTAGAAACAATAGGAAGGCAACAAGGAAAAGATTGGGAGAGTGAATGAGTGTCAGAGTAATGGGGAAGTCAGCCCCTGCCTCATATTTGTGCATTTATCAGAGTATTTCTTTCAATTTTAATTGTTAATATCACCAAGATGAAGAAGTAAATGGGGTGTATAAAAGTGTAAAGAATCTTGAGTTGTATTACTCTTAGACTGTATTTTGAAAAGCACAGGTCTATTTTTGTTATTTTCACTGTAACTCTAGAATTCTGAATATTTATCTGTATGAATCCATTTGCTTTTTGTGGTCAATAGTAATACATTTTGAAAATAGATTAGTTGAGATAGCTTAATGATCTGTATTTTTAAAAATGTAATAGGCCTGTGTTTTTCAAATCACAGTTTAATTTTGAAAAAAACCCAAACACCAAAAAGCCAATTAAAACATAACATAGCTTTTAGTTACCTCTAAGCAACTTAAGGTAACATCAATCATTGCTGGCTCTTTCTGAATGTTGTATCTGATGTTTTCTGGGTTAAATTAGGAAAAAAATTTGATTTTTACTTTGATTAGTGGAAGAGATTAGGTTAAATTTATTTTTTTTTTAAGAGATTGATTAGATTTTCCACCTACCCCACATCCACATAATTTTTCTCCTTTGGAGTAACTAGTTTTACTGTTAGTTCAGCACCATCAGTGTTTCACAGTAATTAAAATAAGGAGATTATGTTACAGTTTTCACCTGGGATTGCTCTTTAGGTTTATATCTAGGCTGTATCTACAGTTACATCCAGTGTAAGGGGGTTTTTGTTGGGTGGTGGGTTGGTTTTTACAAATACTGTAGAATTGCAGCTTCATTGATGTCAGGCAATTTGATGGTGTCAGGATGTTGTCATCATCTTTGCTAATCGAGCCCAAGTTCTTTAACACATTCTTGAGGATTAAATACTGTCATCTTGATTTATCCATCTTATGTGTGTTGCTTGTAAAAGAGCAAGGCAAGACTTTCTTTCTCCTCCCACGTGTGAGTTTGACATCTGTTTGTAAGAAGTGAGGGTTTAGTCACCTCAGAGGTGGGAGGTGGTGAGAGAAATCACCCAAAGCAGGCTCTCATGCATCAACCAGCCCAACAATTGACTGGGTTCAGGATTTGTGTGCCAAATGTGCACATACGAACACACAGCATCTGGGAAGCCAGCAGAGCCAGAGCTTCACCAGCTCAGCAAGGAGGAGAGGGAGAGGAGAGGTGTTTGAAAAGTGAGAGGCTTCAGACCACAGAGCTCAGGAGTGGTGAGAGAGCTGGCTGTCTCTCTGAGAGAGCCCTGCATCAGCTCAGAGACTGGGGGAAGCCACTGATTGTTGGCCAGAGGATGGATGGATGGATGGATGGATGGATGGATGGATGGATGGATGGATGGATGGATGGATGGATGGATGGATCCAGGCACACCAGCCTCCTGGTCCTTGGGGATATCACAGCCTAGGTGCTCTTGGCAGCTACTTCTGGGCACAGGAACAAGGTCCCTGGAAACAGCCAACATGGATTTACCAAAAGACAAATTGGACCTGACCAACCTGGTTGCCTTCTGTGATGAAACTCCTGGGTTTTGGATGAGGGGATTGCAGTGTGCACGGACCCAGTCTGGAGAAGGGGAGGCTTAGAGGAAGTCAAGCAGCAGATGGCCAATGCCTACAAAGTTGTCAGAGAAATGGAGCCAGGCAGGTTCTGCAGAGGTGTGTAGCAGGAAATGGTGATAGACTGAAACATGGGAAGTTGCAGCTTGCTATAAGGAAAAAAGTGTTTTATGATGAAGATAAGCATTGGGATGCCTTAGCCAGCGAGGTTGTGAAATCCCCATCTTCAAAGTTGTTCAAGATCTCACTGGACAAGGATCTGAACAATCTGGTTTGAATTCAGTGTTGATCTTGCTTTCAGCAGGAGGTTAAGCTAGATGACCTCCAGAGGTTCCTTCCAACCTGAATGATTGTGTGATTTTGTGATTTAATACTTTGGTCATAAACTGAGAAAAATAAATAGCCTACTCCCAGTCACTAAAGTTATAACTCCAGTCCAGGGGATATTCCCCAGGCTGAATTATTTGGAATATTTTACTCCAATCTGGCCTACCTCATTGCCAATTAAGGGCAGGGTCAGGAATGCATGAACCAAAAATCTGATTAATGCAGTATTTGAAATGGTAAACTAGTCAAAATATCAGTTACTGTAAACTTAAATAATTGTTCTATGGAATATAACATTTTTGGTGGTTTTCAGTACATCTGCCATGTTAGAATAGAACCTTGCATTATGAAATCTGTCTATGTTCAGTGTGAGGTTTTACAGGAAGCAAAATAGAGGAGTCCAGACTGTGGAGCTGCAGTAATAGTTCCCTAAGATACACTGGAAGTGAGAGGGACTTCTTATAAAATCTGTGTATCTGTGATTTGGATACCTTTTTCTGGACTTGGGAGATGCTTCCTTCCAGCTGGAATTTTTCTGAGGTTAGGCAAAAATCCCTTTCTTGCAGAATCCATAGCAGTATCTTAAAGTAAGCAAGCAGGAGTTAGTGCTCCTGTTTTCTTTATATACTTTGTTTTCTCTGGCAAAGGTGTAACTTCTGTCTCTTCAGATTTTTTTCCCCCTATCATGCTTAGACTATTTATGATTTTTTCAGGAAGTAAAACAAATAATAAATTAAAGTTTACAGATTGATAGCAGTTCTCTGCTGGGAGTTCAGTTGCAGATGATGTTTGCATTCTGGTTTGGACAATATGGTCTAGCTGACAAGTATTTGATTCTATTTCATATCCCTCTTTTCTCTGAAAGGTCAAGAAAAGCTTTTCATGCAGCTCTTCAGCTAAGAAAGAATTTAAAAGGCTGTATTGTCATCTTCTTCAGTGCCTGTTTTTCTTGATATTTACTTTATCCCAAACTCTTTGATTTGATGCTCAATTTCCCAAGCTGATGGCTATTTTATTTTCTGACCTGAATTCTTGTCTATTTTCTTATGAAACACATACAGCAACTTGATGCAAAGATGGATACTTGTGTCAGTGAATTCTCTTGAGTTCTGTTCAGCTTGCACACCATCACTTGTCTTCAGGAAACCAACCAACAAAAATGCATTTGTAGCCCAGAATGAGCATGGCAACAATTTGTGTTGAAGCTGCTTTGCTTGTACTTTGATGGGAAAATAGCTGTTGATCAGCTAGTTTTTATATAGTATGTCTGCTTTGGAATGCTTTTAGTGTCCCAAAATATATTGACAAATCAGAAATGAGTTAAGGTTGAAAGAAGAGATAAGTATATCACCATTGTTTGCTCCTGGAGTTTTAATTAAAGAGGCAACCAAAGAAAATAGTTCACATACTGAAAATGAAAAGGAGATTCAAATGTAAAGATGTAACTTTTCTTTCTGTTCTTTTTGTGCTAAGTATGACTGTTTATGTTATAATGAAACTTATTTTCTATACTTCAAAAACAAGGAAGAAAACAATTAGGCTTTTTATTACATTGGAAAAACTTCAAAGATGTGTTAATCTTACAGCTTGACATAAAATTATTAGACTGTTTTCATATAATGATGCTATGAGTTCTTTTTTTATATCTTCTAGAAGTAAATCTTGGAAAATTTTTATTCATACTTAAGTGAAATTTATTCCTGCGTGCTTTTGAAATTACTTGACTGAGTGTCAAGTTTCTTTGTAGTCATCTTGGGTTTTTAAACATCCATGAAAAGACTGAAGGTATCCTCCAGGAATGTGCTGTGAACATCATTATGTGTTATGAATAGTACAACTCTATGAAAATTCAATATACATTCTTTCAATTAGTTATATTTCTAAAGCATATATTGATTACTTCTCAAAGGTTAACAGAGCTGCAGATGGAAATGTTACCAATTTTTGGTGCATAAGGTATCTCTAGTTAAATTTTTGTTGATATAAATTGTGGGTTTGGTTACTATTAGTTTTGACATTTGATGTTTCATATGTTTAAAACTGGTAATAAAAGATTGTATCCAGAATAAATATTGGAAAACAAGATATGTACTGTAGTGAGCTGTATGCAGTGGGTCCTTTGGAAGGGCTCACCTGTGGTGGATGTGCAGCACTCCACTGCTGTTTGCTTTGTAAGAGCTTTTTTAGTACTTTCTGTGGAAGTTTTGTGAAAAACCAGGTAGCCTCAAGATTAATACTTAGTGTATTATGACTTGGATAAAACAATTATAGAATCAGGTAGGTTGGCAAAGACCTTGGAGATCACCAAGTCCTCCTAACACCACTTTATCAACTAAACTGAGTGCCACATCCAGTCTTCAAATGCCTCCAGGGACAGTGACTCCACCACCTCCCTGGGCAGCCCATTCAGAGCCTGACCCTGTTCTTTTTGTGTCTCCCTTTCAGGTATTTATATACACAGATAAGATCCCCCTGAGCCTTCTCTTCTCCAGACCCCACAGTCCCAGCTCTCTCAGTCTCTGTTTCTGTGAAGATGATCCAGACCCATCATCATCATCTTCGTGTCCCTTTGTTGGTCTCTCCCCAGCATGGCCATGTGGTTTTTTCTGCTGGGGAGCCCAGAACTGGACACAGCACTCCAGGGATGGCCCTGAGTGCTGAGGAGGGGCAGGATCACCTCTCGTGACCTGGGGCAATATTTAACCTGATGCAGTCCAGGATTGTTGGCCTCATACTCAGCTCCTTGTCCCTGGGCCAGGAAGCCACACTGACACCTTTTGGGTGTGGCAGTTCAGCCAGTTTTCAATCCACTCACTTTCAGCTTCTCCTGACCACAGCTTGTCCATGAGGACTTTAGAGAAGTGTCCAGAGCCAGCAGGAACCAGAATACCCATGAGTTACCCATACTTTTTCCAGCACAAATCCAAAACTTAGCCCCCTGCTGTGGAAAACTTCCCTCTGTCCTGGGAAAAACCAGCACAATTACCTCCCCAGGTGCTGAGTTGGCACCTGTAGCTCTTGTGGTTTCTTGTCCTCTCTTGAAGGCAGGGATGGCGTTTACTGCCTCCAGTTCTCAGACACCTCGGGGTCATTGTGGTCAGCCCTCAGGTATTGAGCAGAGCCTCACAATTGCATCTGCCAGCTCCCTCAGCACTTGTGGGTTCATCCTGTCAGGCATCACAGACTTAATTATGTCCAGCTTGCTTAAGTATTTCCTAACATGATCCTCTTTCCTTTAGCCATCCTTTTTCCAGACCCTTTCAATGGGTGGGTCAGTCTCCTCTCTATAGAGAGAAGGAAAACTCTCCCAGTGTAGTTTTTTTCATACACATCTACATGTATCATGAAGTGTACCACAGTAAAGAACTAAATAATAATGGTATATTTTTAAATATCTGCACTGTGTAATGTTGTGTTGGGTGTTATAACTGGCTTCAGGATCAGTAGCCATCGATGACAGCTGGCAACCATTTCCAAATTAATGTTTTGTTCTTTATGAAAAATGGTGGAATTTGATCTGAAGACTGATGCTTTTGAGATAATAGACATGAAAATATCCTGATGAAGCTCAGAATTCCTTTCATGCTTACTGTGTGGTTTAATAGAAATGTTCTTTTGTCAGCTTCCCTGGCATTCTTCTCCTGTTCACTCCTTCTTCCTTGCTTCCACTTGCTATCCTGTCCCATAATGTAGATTATGTGGGGAAGTAGCAAAGTATCCAGGACCCTGGCACATTTGTAGCTTCATCCCAAAGAAATAACTATCTGTGTAATATTTTAAAAACCTCAAGGCAGCCAGAGAAGGCTCCCTGAGCCAAGTGTTGGTGCTATTTACCATATTATGCAGTTTTGGTAGTAAAATGTGCATTCACACTAGCAACACTTCAGCTTTAGCATTTCATTTTATTGTTTAATGTCCTCCTCAGTGGAGGGTCTCTGTATGCACATCCTGTAGGGAAAAAAAAGAAAAAAAAAAAGAGCATATAAACTCTAATTGTTCCTCACAAAATATTAATGTTCTAAATGTGACAGGGTAGAGATGCTTGTTACACACTGCAAATATTCAGAGAGTGGTGTGGGAACTGTAATTATGTTTCTGTTTGGGGCATGTACAAGCTCTTCCATACTATTTCCTTTGCATAGTTTTCCACATTTAATCAGTCATAATATTCCCAGCAGGCTGCTCTGTTCACACTCACTCAAGTCTGGCTCAACTCATTTCTAACTCAGCAGGAAATGTCCTCACCACCTCGATGTTAGGCAGTTGCTTGTGAAAGTTTGTTTGCTACCTCACTTCATTATTCACCTCAAAGTCTGCCATTGTTATGCTCCAGGTACAAATGATATTTACTTGTATGCAATAAATCACAGTGTCTCCTTGCTTCCTGTGGTGAGTTAAGGTTGTGCATAACGTGGGGGGTTTGGTTATCTTGGAATATCTGAAATCTTTCTCTCCTCCCTGTATTTTCCTTACCTTTAGGTTCTTAGCTGTATCTTTCACTAGGATGTTGATGATAGGACCAAAATTAAAATACTTGCTTTGCCAGAGACCTGCAGATGCTCCCATGTCTTGGCTCTGTAGAGCTCACATTCTTATTTCACATCATCAGAAATAGTGACCAATCTTTATTTTATACACAATAGCACACTCTAGTGTGTATGTTAATTAGCCATTATGGACTGATTCTCATCGTGTTTACCTCAATTTCTCATTGATTTACTTCCACTGCATTCAGCATTACGATTTTTTCTCTGTACTTGGGTGAATTGAAGGAAATATTTATCTCTTCAAATAAGAACTTACCAGTTTCTTAACAGCATCATTATCATCCTAAATGTTATTTGTAATTTTTTTAAATGATGCTCTTAAAAAAAGAGTCGATTTTATGGAGACAAAATTCTCAGTGCAATGGAGACAATGTGAAGGGTCCTGATGATTTGTGTTGTCAGTGATACATGATTGATCACAGGGGGATTAAAATGATGTACCCACAAGTTGTGTGTGCTTGTTTGATGTAGTATTTAATGTACACAGCAAAACGTTTCCATCTTCAGTTCCTCTACTTAGCAGTTGTTCTTGCTGGATCCACAAAAGCCCACAGTTTTATTAAAGAAAATCCAAAGAAATCTCATTGTATTTGGGCCAGAGACAAGAGGATTGTGTAGCTGCAGTTTCCTATTTTTTACTAAGATGACTCTTTCAGGAGAAAGAAAATCAGAGAAGAAATCTCTGGTTGAATACAGTTACAGACTGATTAATTTTTAAAGATCTTACCTGCTTTGTTAGACATTAGGTTTTGCTTATTCCAAACACACAGGTCTTAGGAAGCATAGGATTGTATTAATTAATTTCAAATTCATTATGACCCAAAAAGAAAAATATTATATAGGGTATGTTGTGTTTGGTTTTGTCCTGTGATCACTGCAGGGGAACATTTGAGATTTGTGTGTTTCTGCTTTCTGAAAATCCAGTAATTTAAATCCAAGATGATTTAAAGCAACTACCCCCTGCCATATGAGCTGATACCAGAACAGACCCTGATACTTCTTCATCTCAACATGTTCATTGGTAGAGGCAGGAAATAACATTTACTGAGAAGGTGATTTGGAAGTCCTGCCATCCAGAGATATACCAAGAAACAAAGAAAATTAAAAAAAAACATAATTGGAGAACTATTTAGAATCATCTGGGTCTATAAAGTAAAATTAAGAAATTAGTTTAACACTGTACTTACTTGAATTTAGCATATTCTATATATCTATTCATATACATTTTATATATCATATCCAAAGGATCAAGCTGTGCACATTTCTTCATGAGAGATACCAAAACTGAGGAAAATAATTGGTACTTACTTATTTATTCTTCTAATTAAAATTATGTCGGGTGCCTATGTGATATACAATGTTTTCTGTATTTTTGTACAGGAAAAACATAAGCAGGAATTAGAAGACATGAGAAAAGCTGGACATGAAGCCTTAACTATTATTGTTGAAGAATTCAAGGTGAGTGTGTTGCCAAGCTGAGAGAATTTCCAAGTGGTTTTATTGCAATAGTGAATAGGATCACTGCCTGCAGTGCACAATTATTAATACTGCTTGTGCTGATTGCTCGACCTCTCTCACTGTCCTTTCTGTTGCTTTCAATTTAGATTGTTTGGTCTGAAATTTTGCATGACATGTTTTCCCAGTCTGCACTTTGGAAAACTCCAGATAAAGTTGGTTAGCCATTTTCAGTAAGGAAACTTAAAACCAGGACAAACCCCAAGTTCTCAGTCACTTGTGGTGAACTTTGGGTTGGATTGTTTATCACAAATCCACATTTTGGAGCTCTTCAGTCTGCAGGGCTGCACTTGCAGGGAAGCAGCATCACAGAGCAGTTCTGCAGGTTTGTACCTGCAGCACTAAGGAGGGAGTTGTGGATGAACCCCCTCAGTTCCTGCTCCTCACTGCTCCTTTCAGCAGCAGTAAAGTGCAGCTTACACAAGAACTCAAACACTGACAGACCTGTTTTCCAGGACCTGGATATGCCAAAGCCCTTAGAATTAAATTCAGTTGCCTTTGGAATGTTCACTTGTCTAATCTGTTGGGAAATCCATTATTAGAGACCATTAGATGCTTTGTAGCACAAACCCTCCAAAGCCTTGGCCATTGTTAAGCATCTCACATTCTAATCCTCTTTACAACAAATAAACCATCCACAACACAGTCATGAAATATGTATTAAAACCCACAGGAAAGCAAATTAAAAATTAACTCAGTGTTCTTTGTAGGCCAAGTTTCCCCTTCTCATGTTTACCTAATTTTGTTTAATTTCTGTCTTTCATGTCATTGTTGTTTTAAACTTTTATCCCTGGTAATTAACCACGGTAAAGAAAAGTAAATGTAGATCTTGGAAGTTATGCTTGTGGGATCACATCACATCTTAAGATATTTACCACAAGCAACATAAGAATTTCTCCTGTGCTTGTTTAGTCAAGCTTTTGTTTTGAAATTGTCACAGTTCTGTAAATAGATGAGTTAATAGTTTTAATCTGTTTTGTTTCACATCTTATAAAATATCCTCTAAAGTGAGCTTTAAAGAATGAGGTTACAGGTAGGTGTATTTATTTGATGGTTTTTATTTCCTTAGATTATTTTATGCAATTAATAGTGTTGTAAAAGACAGCCTGCATGAATCAGGTGTGTCTTCCCTTTACAGAAATGAACTTCAATGTGTAAAGTTCTTCCCAGCCCTTGCTGCAGTAAGAGTTTTGTCCATCAGTTTTCAGTGTAAGGTGGTGGGGTTTTCAGATTTTCAGAATGTAAGAAAAGACAGATTTTCAAAGCATGGAATAAGTGGGGGCTATCAGATTTTCTTTCAAAAATATTTGTGTCAATAATACACCTCTGAACTGAAAGGTTACCCTCTAATAAACAAAGGAAATTTCAAAGGATTTCATTACAAAAGAAGTTAATCTAGAATCAGGATATCTTTTTTTAGACATAGTTTATCCCTAGTGAGGGAAAGCTCTGAAATGTGGCCAGTTCTCAGCTCTTTAAAACATCAGCTTAGCTTATTTAGTTTCCAAGCTGACATCCTGGCTCAGAAAGGCCTGACACATGAATAAAAGGACAAATCCAAAATTGTTGCAAGGGCTTGTATTTCACTTCCAGCTTCTCTGCTTGTTCATGTGCAAGTCACACCAGAATTCAAGTGAGCCTCGAATATAAAACTACATTGTTTTTCCTCATGGAGAGCTGATGGCTGGAAAAGGAGATTCCTTGGGATTTTACAGCAGAAGGGTGGTTCTGCACAACAGAGATGCTACCATGGAAGTCTCTCCAGAATTCTGATAAAAGCAAGGTGTAGTCAAGTCTCATCCTTTCAGAGATCTGGCTATCAAAAATATTTTATCATTGATTAAATGGCCTTTACATTTTGAAAGCAATTATAAAAATTGCAAAGAATCTCTCCCTCTCCTTCTAGTAAGGATGAATTTTGGATGTGCTCCTGACTATAGAATAATTAATACTGGGTTAAATATTCTAAAAATGGGAAGGTTAATAGAAGATTAAGAGTGGGTTTGCAGTTTGTTTCTGGCAGGAATCTGTGAGAATAGCCTTTTTGTGGAAAATAAATCCTTTTCACTCACAAACTGGTAAAACTGACCTGCCTACATAAATTCAGCATAGTATTCAAACTGTAAGTTGTTGATCCTTACTGGTATGGATCAGGACAGTTTCAGCCACAAGCAGTTGAATATGAAACTGAATTTTTGATATCACTGCAAAAAATGCATAACCCCTTTGTTGTATTTAACCCCCTTTATTCCATAACACCTAAATGGACACGTTTCATTTTCACTAAAGAGGCAGGCTCCCCTGGAAATAGCCCAATCATGAAAATGGGCTGAAGTGGATAAGTTGAATTCTTTTGAAAAAGGCATTTTCCAAAATCTTTTAAATAGTTTTATTTGTATCATCTCTGTCTTAGCTAATAGCTGAATTAAAACACAACTAGTCAAATACTGCATTTTATTGAGTTAATGTGTCTTTTCCACGGGTCAGGAAAGAATTTGCATTGTGTCCTCTGCTCTGCTTTATCATTCAGCAATTTGTTAATTGTATTCCACCCTTAAATTAAGTAGTACAAAATAATTAAGTGGTGGAGACAGGATGCTGAATGAGATGAATCACTGTCTACTGCTATAAAGCATAAAAATTCAGAAGTACTATTGCTGTATTTAATACAGTTTGAAGCAGAATGGTAACTTCTCATTAGTAACTTTTATTTCTAAAGTTGTTTTGGTCATCCTGACTCAGCAGTTTTGAAGTAAAGGAGGAGTTTGATGGACTGGCTTCCATTTAGCTACTGAAACAAGCCAATGATGCTTGAGCAGCATATTCTTTTGGGTTGACTAAGGCTTTTGATACAGTGTTCTTAAGAAACATTCTAAAACATAACCCAGCAACGTGTACACCATGATTTGTATTTCAAACTGATATTACAGATGAGTAGGTTTAACATTTTCAAACAATGCTACACATCTGGGAAGCCTGTGCTTTGCATGGGTCAGAATTGCTTTTACTTTATTTTTTTTTCCAGAAGAGATAGTAGAGGATAATGACCCATGCTTTGTTTTTCCCATTGCCTTTATTCTGACTAGCTTTTTCCTGTAGTAAAAAGAGGGAGTTGAAAGAAAGGGGTTTGGCAATTTGTTACTCTTAGGGAATTCGGGAAGAATTGGGGATAACAGTCTGTACTTTGGCTATTTAATTCAAGAGGGTTTCTCATAAATTCTAGCTTCTGGCCATACAATAAATTCTGTCTGGGCAAGTAGCTGTGGTTTCTGTTGCCAGTAGAATGAACACATTATGCTCTAGTGCAAGTAGGTTTATATTAAAAACGGGCTGGGGCCTCTGTGCTACGCTTTTGGCAAAGCCTTTTTAAGTGTGAGGAGAAATGTTAGAGATAATCTGGGACTCAAGACCTAACTGTAGAAATACAGGATGAAGTGTTGTGGGTTTAAGCTTTTCTTGTCATTTTGGGCACAGTGCAGTTTTCCAGCCCCTGGTCTGTATGCAGGAATTCTCCAGGACTTCCACCTGCTGTCAGTGCCAGGAATAAATACTCTGACCAGTGCTAACACATTTAATAGATGTGTATTCCCTTAAGAGCCCCCCAGGGTGGCCATGGAACTTATTATGATACTTGCATTTACTTTCAGCTCAAGGTCTTCTAAAATTATTCCAATGTATGAAACAAAAAGCTAAGGTTGGATCTTTATGAGAGTTCAAACAGGGGTTCAGACTAATTTGCTTATTTACCTGGTTTAACTTGAGAATGTTTTGTGCAGTCATTTGGATGTGTGAAGATTTTTATAATGGTTTAATGAAATGGTTTTTCTGTGATTTTTATAATGCATCATATATCAAACTAAAATGAAGACTCTACAGAGAACTCAAAGGGGTTTCAGTCTCTCTGTTCTGTCAGAAGCCCCACCACGATGTTTTGGTTGTGGAAGGAAAAGCAGGATCAATTATCTGAGAGTTTTTTTGGGTTAGCAGAGAGATCAGAAAGTGGGGAAGAAGCCAGGTTGGATGTGGCTCTGGGCCACCTGCTCTAGTGGGAGCTGTCCCTGCCTGTAGCAGGGAGTTGGATCTACATCACCTTTAAAGTCCCTTCCATAAAACCCTGTGATGACCCTTCCCAACCAGTGTCAAGTTCACTGCACAATACATAGAAGGAAAAATTAATTAACAAGAGCACTCCTATTGGAGTCCTGCCCTTGACTTCATGCAGCAGCTGCCAGAGGCTGCATTCTGCTGTAACCATGCTTGAAATGATTCAATTAAAAGGAGACTGCTTCAAGAATGCCAGCTTGGTATTAGATCACTGGCCATAGATTTATGGAATGTTAGCCCAGCAGCATAATTAATAACTCCTCCTTAACTAATTAAGGAAAAAAATGGTGTTTCAGCAGTGATACAAGTATTTGCCCAGAACAGCAATTTATGCAAAAGCCTTTTACTTGACATTTTTACTGTCATTGTAGTTGTAACTGTAAGATTAGAGATACTGATCATCGTGTAGCCAGATGTGTGTTCCAGTTTAGCAAATGAGCTAGTTGGTAAATGATTTTTTTAAAAAAATTATTAAATTTGAGTAGTTTATTATCTTGGAATTTACTAGAGCTTTGGATTTGTGCTGTGTTTCCACTGAGAAACTTGTAGAACTGTGCTGCTCAGGGAGATTTTTCTCTCTTTCTCCTTACTTGGCCAACTAGTGGAACAGACAAATATAGCATCAGACCTGTGGTGCTATTTAAACTGAGGTGATAGTGTGTATGACAGAAAAGGAAGGCTTTTGTTTCTGAATGTGAAATTTTATGTATTTTCTAAAGAAAAATAGTAATAATAAATAAATTATAAAAATTTAACAGCCTCTACATGCCATCCAATGAATAATAATTATTTCCTTGAAAACTGAAAGTTCTTTATACCATTTAATAGGATTTTAGCAGTTGCCAGTGAAGTCTGCACAGCAAAGTGCATAAGGTGAGTCAACCCTTGGCATGAGCAAGAAACTGTCTGAGAAATGCCATGGAAGCCTAATGACCATTCTGTTACTGTTTTCCCTGAGAACAGAATTATTTTATTTTGTACCAGTTACACGAAACATTTCTTGCTACAATAGTTTAGGCCAAAAAAGGAACTCAAACCCAAGTTCCAAGCTTAATTTTTTTCAGTGATATGTGGCTATTTTATTTATGCAAAGTATAAAAATTCATGTACAGAGGTTTCACTTTGAGAGTTCAGTTTTTCTGAGTGCTCAAATTTCTATGAATGAAAGAATTTAATTTACTTAGAAATAATTTGGCTTTTTTGGAAGTAAACTTACAGTTTGCTAAATCCCCTGCAAGCACTAGTAAATTCTTACACTTTGATTAAGCCCAAGTTTTAATCTTTGTAATCACTGAGCTTGTGCTAACTGCTACCACGCTACAGCATTACTGAAGAACAGCGATTTTGGCAGAAGAGGATAGTCAGTGGAAAATTTGGAAAGGTAATTCAAAAATTGTCAGAAGATTTTATCTTTTTATACATTCTTGGGGTTCTTTTTTCCAAGGCATTCGAAATTTTATTTGATGTGTGTGTTATGTTCCATGAAGTAAATATATCTCTAAAGTAAAGATTGTTTGAAAGATGGGGATTTTTTTCTTTGTCTGCATTTGGGCCAAAGGTCTGTTTTCTGTAAAAGTCATGTCTGTTTTAACTTACCCAGTCATTTTGACTACTTCAGTGTATTGATTACCAGTGAAGAACAGTTTGGTACATTGTATATAAATAGCCCCATGAATATTTGGAAAGTGGCACAAAGGCTTTATACTATCAGGGGAAAAAAGGCTTAAATCACACGAGCCAAGTAAATATTCAGCTGCCATGCTTGTTTAAGGAGACCTGAGCGTATTTCTCTGAATGATGATTTGGTTTCTTCACGTATCTTTGAGTTTTTTGTTTCTCTTTCTGCCTTCAGATGCTTGGCAGGGCTTAGCCAAGCGTGTGTGCCTGCTCACAACTCCTGCTCCCATCAGCTGCTTGGTGCTGCCCTGGTGCTTTGACTTTCCACACTTCGACTTCCACTGCTTCACATTCAAGTGTGAACATCCTGGGGGAGCATTCTTTTATGTTTTACGTTACTCAGAATTTCCATCTGCTTTTACTTGACTTGTGGTTGTGAAGATCATGCTTGGCCCATGGGATCTTACACAGTGCCGAGAGGATGTGGAGTTTTGTCAGCCAGGGAAATATGTCTGGCTTTTTTTTTTTTCCCTTTTTTTTTTTTTTTTTTTTTTTTTTTTTTTTTTTTTTCTTCTCTTCAGCAGCTTTCATATGCTCCTCTTCTTGTGTGGTCCCACTAAACTGAGTATATTTAACAGAAATACTCTCCCTCTCTATCTTCTGTATGCTGCTGTCTTTTAGGCAGAGTGTATAAGAAATCTGAGCTCCAAAAAATGTTGGTCATGACTGAAAACAAGGTAGTGTTACATAGAAAGGTACTTTAATCACTGCACATTCCAAATTTATAACAGCATTCCACATTCTGGTTGTAGATGAGTCTTAGTGGATCTGCAGTTACCAATAAACATCCCAGTTATATCTTTGTTGAGTGTTTTGTGCCTTGTTTTTGCAGGCACTGCTACAATCTACAGTTCAGCAGCAAGAAGCAGCTATTGAGAAGCAGTATTTATTAACCATTGAAAAGCATTCTCACAAATGTGAAGAGCTCCTTGATGCTCAGGTATGGATGTGTACATGCAAGAATTTCCACGATTTTCTTTCATTTTCAGCTCTTTCCTGTTTGAAAAAAATATTAACATATACAATCCCCACAGAAAATGATCCATCTCTCACCTTGTTTCCTCAGCATACCACTGAACACAAGTATTTAAAAATGCTAAATGAATAAGGACTCTTCATCTGTTGGGATAAAAAATGTTCTATAACACTGGAGCCTGCTTAGAAGAGATTCAAGGAGAAAAAGTCTCAGAGCAATATATTACTTTTCTAACAGCTGCCATTTTCTGTGGTCTTGGAGAAACCATTCAATTATTTTTAATTTATGTAGTTAAATGCAGGATTTCATTGAGTGGGATTTCCATGAATTTTGAGTCCAAGTTTTGAGATGGTTCTTAGGTGGTAGACAAAAATATGTGTTGTCCACACCTATTTTTATTGCATATAAATCTTACCTAAAAATAAAAAGCTATGAGGAGTTATATAATATCCAAATATATATATACATTAATGGCCTAAATTGGCTTATTTATCATAAATTGAGTAAAAGCACACTGCACAGCAAGTGTTTGAGATCAGAGCAATTAGTGATGAGTAGCTGAACAATGTCAACCTGGTTTGTTGTCAATAAGTACAGCTCCTGAATCAACATCATAATGACCATGGGCATGGAAGTTTAAAAACCAAGCAGTTAATTTGTTAACAGCTCCCTGGAGTAATTTATATTGCAACTAAGTTACCTTTTAAGTACTGTTAGCAACGATTCTGCAAAAAATACAAAGAACATTTTTTAAAAAAATTTTTGTGGAGTATTTTAGACTGAAATACATCATAGGTCCCCTTGAAGGACTCCACCATTTCCAGAAGTGTTTTATGACCTTTTGACTGTTCTGACCATCTCAAGTAATACCTAGGGCAAATGTCTTAAATATATAAGCATCTGTGTAAACAATATGAAGGAAAGATGTCATAATGTGAAGAAATTGCTTGTATCATGACTGAGGTTATTGCACAGAATTTCAGTTACTTAATACTTGCTATAAAGCTCTGTCTAAGTAAGTAATAATGAATTTTAAAAATGAATTTTTTGTGGTTTTGAAAAGAACATATTGTTTGCTAACTTGATATTGCTTTCTGAATGTTAAAAAAGGAATGAACCACATGAAATTCAGAAAGATTCATAAGAAGATTTGGGATTGTTCTTGCAGACTGAGCAATAACTTGCACCTGTGATCAGTCAGATTGCATCAAAGCCCCAAAAATGGGACAGAAACGTGGGAACATCTTGTAGTGGTTCAGATTTACCTGGGGAAAGCCCAACAGTGTAAAGAACTGTTCTTGGTCATAGGACAGGAGAATGGTTACAACAAAACACAGTGCCCTGTTCACACCATGTCAGCATTTAATGCCCCCTTTGCATCCCAGAAAAAGTGTAAATTTTGTTCATTAGGGTCCAAGCCATTTCTCATTCAGTACAATCGAGGTTTTTCACCACTCATTGTAATGAAAAACTGGGATTTTGAAGCCTAATCAAACAGACAAGTGTGGGTGCTTGTGGTTGAGCTATCAGGTTTAATTGGATATAATTTATACTGGCAGATTTTATTCACTTATAAAACTTTGTTGAAAGAGCTGAAAAATGGGTGATATGTTTTTTATTGTTTTTGAACACATCTATTCTTAAATGTATGTTTTCCTGTTTATTTTCACACTTCCTTTTTCTTCAAATGGTTTTGAAGTTGACAGTTGAGCTTGGTGAAATTACTGCTGATATTTATACACAGATTTCATTGCTGTTTTGTGTTATGGGATTGTGTACATGCATAGCCATCTTTACATGGAGATTTATGAGTGTTTGTATCACTGTAAATAATTTTTTTGGTGCAGCAGTAATTGCACAGTGCAATTATACACTCAACACAAAAAATGCTTTTTTTTGTTCCCTTCTAATATTCTTACCTTACAAGCAGTGTGTTGCCTTCAAAGTTTTAAACCTGTGTAAAAGTGTCAAAGCACATAGTTTTTTGTGCTCATTTGCCATCCCTTTTTAATTTTCTGCTGTTTTATTTGCAGTTCCACACATTCAAGATTAACTCATGATAATTCTTTCTCAAGCTTTCTACTTACTCCAGTTTTCCCCTAAATTCCCATGCCCCTTCCTCAGAAAAGTATCTTTGAGATGGAGGAAAAAGATAAAAAGCAAAATTTGTTTTTTCTGTTTGTTTTTAACCTTTTGTCAGAGTTTATTGAAGTTTCTGATTTCGAAGCTTAATTTTATCAGGGGGAAATGCAGGTTAAAATCCTGTCCAGAGAGGTGCTATCCTGCTGATAACATTCAGTGTACCAGGCTGTGTTTTCCAGGATGGGGAAGGAAGTGAAAGACCTCATTGCATGGTTCTATCCCAGCTTCCAGCTGGAAAAATTCCTGCAGTTGGCTATTGGATTGTTCTGTGTCAGCTTGTCAGCAAACTGGCTGGCTTAGGCAGCATCCTGGATGATGGTCACAGCAATGGTCCCTTCCCAGGTGACAGCCTGCAGGAGTGCTGGTTTCTCCAAGGAAATACAGCCCCACATCCAAAGGGGTGTGGGCAGCAGGGGAGGGGGGATCCTGCCCCTCTGCTCAGGTGAGCCCTCACCTGCAGAGCTGCCCCAGCCCTGGATCCAGCCCAGGGAGCACAGGGAGCTGCTGGAGCCTGAGCAGGGACAGCCAGGGCAGCAGGGGCTGGAGCAGCTCTGCTGGCAGCAGAGGCTGAGGGCATTGGGATGGGTCAGCCTGCAGAGGAGAAGGCTTTGGGGTCACCTCAGGGTGGCTGCAGAGCCTGCAGGGAGCCCAGGAGAGATGGGCAGAGACTCTGGACAAGGGCTGGGGTGACAGGACAGGGGAATGGCTGCACACTGCCAGAGAGCAGGGTCAGGTTGGATCTGGGGCAGGAATTGTTCCTGTGAGGTGCTGAGGCCCTGGCACAGGGTGCCCAGAGCAGCTGTGGCTGCCCCTGCATCCCTGGAGTGTCCCAGGCTGGATGGGGCTGGGAGCAGCCTGGCACAGTGGGAGGGGTCCCTGCCATGGCAGGGGTGGAACCAGATGTCCTCCAAGGTCCCCTCCAACCCAGCATTCTGTGACTCCACAGTGTCAGCATTTCAAAAATCAAACCAGGCATTCCTGTGGCACATCAGGGGGAAGCAGTGTCATGGTGTCCTCTATCAATGGACAGGACAAAGAGAACCCTCTCTGTGCCAGAAATCAGTCATGTCACCTACTGACTAGTTAGGAAAGCTACACTTGTCAGTTTTGCTTTTCTAGAATTTGATGGTATCAGAAAATGCTGGTAGAAAACATATCAGTTCTTTGCAAGTTGGAAAATCACAAATTTCTTCCTCATCTTTTTCTGAGACACAAACCTTTGATGTTGCCTTCTGAAAATGAACACCAGCTGTGATCTCCTGGTTCTCCTCATGTGCTGTGTGAAAATACATGCTGAAAAACAGAATCGACAAACTTTTGAATAGATTTTTTTTTTTTTAATACTCAGAAATTTCTCTTACTATTCAATCAAAGCAGACGGTGTTAAAATGTGTACATAGCAAGGTACATTTTTATATTCCTCTTAAAACAGCCAGTGATCTGTGTATTAAAGCAAAATCTTAAATACCTACCGCAGTTATTTTTCATGATGATTTTATGTGTGTGAAATGTGTCACATTTGTAGATGCAGCAACACTTAAGACAACTAGAGTTACCCCCATGTCTTTAATGCTTTTTCCACCCCATCGTTATGCTGGCTGTCACTTGTATGATAAATACTAGTTCAAAATCTGCTGCATGAAATCTTTTGTCTCTTTGAGACTCAAATTGCTGAAAAGTCAGTCAGAATAAAAGTTCCATTGGCTGGAGCTCATCTTTAAAAGTTTATGATGCCTTCAAGAACAGTCTGTGGACAGGCAGAAAACTGGTGTGGCAATAGTCACGAACTACTGGAATGGGATAGGTGTCTTCTCCAGTATTTGGATGGTTCTTTTTGATGTGTTTTGCATAACCTTTTGTGAAAAGTCCCACTGTCTCCCCACAACTTCTAGAGTGTCCAATGTAGGAAGTATTTTTCTTTTACAGCGATTCTTTGTATGCCAGGGAAAATGTTTACTTCAATTGGAAACTTAGTTTCACAGGAGATATAATTTTCTTTGATTTCAAATAATGGCTTTTATATCTACTCAAAATGTGCCTCATATTTCTCTAATGATGCTTATTTTATGAACTTTGATCATGTTTTTCTCCTCTTGTAAACAAAAGAGGCTCTGTGTTTTTCCCATCTGATGGTATTGTGATTTTTTTTTAATGCCTGATCTCAAAGGGGCCATATGCAAACTAGATTCTGAGAGTCTTGTGAATATTTGCATTTTTAGGAGACATTGGCCATATTTTTGCAGTGAGAGTAATAATCCTGAAGGCTTGCAGACTGAAAATACGAACACTGCGGTGGGCACAACCTTTCTGGTTCAGTAATTCCAACTGTGAAAGGTTTGGAAATTATTTAAAGTACTTACCATGTCCCCTTCTTCGGGCATTTCCTCTCAATTCCCAGAAATCTTGTCATTTGCTGCTGTAGAAATATTTGTTTATTCATTCCCTTCAAAACCAAGTACTTCCAATCAGTCCTTCCTGTTACATTTTCATGTAATTCACCTTCACATCATTCATCTAGTTGTGTCTTTTCAGGTCTGCTGCTCTTTTGCCAGGAGTGAAGTTACACTTTCTCAGAACTTAAAGGAGCAAAAAACCAAGGATTGATTAAAACCCTGTGGCAAATTTGAGAAATTTATTCCTGATACCTCCTTGATTTCCATGTATATAGAGAGAATCAAAATGAAAAGAGCTTTTCCTGCTCTGGGATGGCTTTTTCTTTGTTTGCTTGCTTGTTTTTCCTAAATTCTGAATTGGTTTTTTTAGGATTTATCCAGCTTGAGCAGGGAAATGGGGCCAGATGACCCTCTCTGTCCTTCCAGCTTGACCCATTCTGTGATTCTGTCATTCCATGAACAAATCTGATAACAGGCATAACTGGTTTTGTTTTGTTTTTTTTTAAAATATAAACCACTTACCAGAGTTTTCTAACCTGATTTCAATATGCCCACTCTCACACACTAGTTACAAGTTGATTTTGCAGTCCCTTGGCACTGTTAATTCAGCCAGGATACTTTCAGTGTCTCCACCAAAAATCTTATTTGGAAATTACGTTTGCTTCCTTGGATTTGTCAAGTGGCAATTGAAAGTAGCTCTTTAGAGTGATTTTTTTTTTCTTTCTTTCTTTTGCTTATATAACTTGTTATCTTCAAGCCTTCACTACTTGTTGGGAATTTATGCCCTCAACTCTTGTCAATACTCTGAGCAGCTAAGTAATAGTGAATGATTTTTCTCCTCAGTTATTTTTCTGTCAGCTGTAGTTGAAAAAAAAATTGGGTTTGTTCTGTTTTGCTGTCTTCTGTTATTGAATATTTTGCTGTTTACATTGGTCGTATTTTAGGAGTTCATTTCCTTCATTTCTGCCTGATAAATGGAGCAATTTGTGGAGAACTCCTATGGGCTGGGAAATGCATTAGATCACAAAATAGAAGAAGTAATTGATAATTTTTATTATTGTCACATTTTTATAAAGTTGCTTATCTCTGTATCCCCAGGAGCCTGAAGTGTGTTGGGTTTCTAATGGTCTCTGTGACTATGTACACCTTCCAAGAAAAGTATTTTCATTACTAGATGCCTTTATATATCTTCCTACTTTATTTATAAAAACAGCAAAGTACTTATGCAGCAAAATGTTTTAAACCTAATTTCATCCTCTGATGTGTCTCAAATAATACAGCTTGTGCACTCACTGTATGGAACCCTGAGTACAAGCCTGTCCTTAGTTATTGTATTACCCCTATTGCAATTTTTCTTCATATTTACATCATTCCAGCTTTTCTCATGTCATAATATTTTGCTGATTCCCGAGCTGTCTCTTGGAGAAGCTTTGCTGCTCTGTTAGACACTTGGACCTCAAACTGGCAGAAAGATACAGTTCAACCAGGCAGTAATAAGTTATAATTTGAGGAAGTGGAAATATGTACCAGATGTTGGAATTCTCCAGGCAGATTTTCCACCTTGAGCTGCCAAACACTTGAGATGCCACAGATAGTGAGGACAGTGTCAGAAACCAGCTACAATTCCCACTCCTTGTCATTTGACTTGGGCAGAGCTCAGCAGTGCTGGGGAAGAGCTGCAGTGTAAAAGAAGATGCTGTGAAATGTAGACAGCCTCATTTTTGGGGAGCAGAAAACCATTATTAGTGTTTTAATAAGGTCACCTTTTTCCTCAGGGTAATATTTTGACTAGGATGTAGAAATGGGAATATTTTGATAACCTTACAAAGTCCTGATGTATTTTTGTTACATCACCCTCCCCTTACATAGATAATAATGTTTCCCATGACCTGTGTTATTTCTTCCTACTGTTAGGTGCCTTCAGGAGAGACAGAAATAAAAATAGAGCTTTGTGAGTTTAGAAGGTTTCTTTTAAAATAGGTGAACGGATTTGAAGTGTGGAATTCTTAAAAAGCCTCATCCAGTGTTTTATTTTCCATGCTGGTGAATGAAGTGCTGAAAAATTTACTAAACGTTCCTGAAGATAATTTTGCCCAAATCTTGAGGGAGGAGGATGGTTCTGTGTCCATGTATTATGAAGGTACAAAAAAGCCCCAGTATTGTAGATGGCATTATTGTGTTTTCCTCTATTAAACAATTGACTACAATGCAGTTTCATTAGATTAAAAAATTCAATAGAGACTTTTTTAAAGGAAAACTAATAATGATGGCATTAAAAGAAGGTTCCAAGTATCATTTCTTAGTGTGTGACAATTGTTTCCTCAGATGAAAGATCTGTGGAAGAGGGAAACACCAATTGCAGTGATACACCAATTAATGCAAGGCCTCTTTTTCCTGCTTAGTGTCAGGATATTCATCCTAACTTCTCTGTTCTGTGATGTTCTTTGCTGTTTTATTTCTGAATTATTATCTAACTGACTACTTTTACATAAGCTATGAATAGGAGCTAACAAAATGAATTTAGCCCTGCCAAGCATGCATGCATGCATGATGATTTCCTCAATATTGAGAAGGAACCAATCTGCAGAAAGGTGAATGGGATGTCCATTACTATAGCAAAAGAAAAGCATTTTTGTTTATGGATGAAATCCTGTCCACATTTCCTTTTAAATGAAACATTACAGGACTCAGAAAGAAACAGTTTTTTTAAAAAGCATTTCAGTTCATGCAAGACACCCAGTTTTTTGTTTGACTCTAAATTTGGAGTTTAGGATTAATAGGAATATGCAAGGAATTATAACTGTGCTAAATTAGAATTAATTATTGATAGCTTTAGTGCATTTTAGCTGTAAAGGAGCTCCTCTCATGCATTATTTCATTCACCCCATAGGTTAGTGTAATATCATCTATGCAATCCTTCAAATTATGCTTACCTGAAAGAAAAATTATTCTTCAGAAATAAATTTAATAAATAAAAATAACAAAAAAGACTGACTAGTTACTATTGTGATTAAATCTGTTTACAATGTCTTCTCTGACTCACATTCCAGGAAAAAAAGAGAGATTTTTTTGATTTCTTTTTTACAGGAATCAAGAAAAACCACAGGACCTCTGTATTTATATTTGAACCTACATCAAACGATTTTCATTTGGAACCATTGCCTAGAGAGCTTCTTGCAGGGAGGAAAGCATTATAACCTATTTTTGAATGCCTTTTGTTTTAAGCTAATTTTCACAAGACTCTTCTTGACCCTCTCATGCTACTTTCCAGAGGGTAGGGTAGAAACACTAATATTTCTCTCCACTCTGGAACACCTCTTTTTAGAAAAGTTCGAGGTTTTCTTCTATTTTATTTTATTTTTTTAAATCTCTTTCCTATGTTTTACTGGGCCATCATGTCATGAGACAATTTGCTCTTGAGAATTTTTACAATTCAGAATTTTGCACTCTTAACCCTATACTCCCTGTCTAAGGAGTAGAAGGGGGTAAATTATGGCTTTGTTGGAAAGAAGTTTAAGTGAGAGTGCTAGGCTGTGGGAACCAGGTAAATTGATGCAGTGAGGAGCTGTAGTACTTGTTGTAGCTAAGCTAGAGGTTTTTTAGGTCTGAGAATATTGGGTGAAAACCTCCCTGGTGCTCCAAAGTGCAGCTTTCACTTCATGCCTTAAGCTTTTAGCTTTTATATTTTTTAGATTCTGTGCTCTTTTGGGGGGTAGTTTTAGGTTCCATATTAAGTGCTACTAAGCTCTCTTCTCAAAGTAGAGAGACAAAACAATTCCTTCTCTAGCTTGGGACCAAGGACAACTTTCAGGCCCTAGAATGAAAGCAATGGTGAAATGAGAAGAAAAATAAAGAGGATGGATCTTTATAACCTGAAGCCATAATTGGACAATTAACTCTAATATGCTGATGGACCAGAACTTATAAAAGTGTGACACCTCATGATCTGGTGTCCATTCTGTGACCATTTTGGGTTCATCTTGGTGTAGCCCAGCCAGGCTCTTGTGCTGCCCAGGTGTGCCCTGTAATAAATCCCTGCTTTATCCTTCTGCTCTGCCTGCTCTCTGCTCCAGGCCAGCCTCCAGAAGGCACCACACTGACATTTATTTTTGTCCCTCACTCATTCAGGCACTGTATTTCCAGTTCTGTAGCCATCACTGTTTATCAGTTTCTATCTGTGCTCTTCATTCCAGAAACTCAGTAAGGTATATTTGTTTATTAACAGCTGGATGATTCAAGTCAAAGTTCCAACACACTTGGATTGGTTTTTTTCTGTTTTCTGCTTCTTAGATTGTTGATTAGTAAAAGAAACCATCACCTCCACTTCTGTTTAAAAACTTTATGGACCTTGAAGGAGTGAATTGCTTTTTTCCAAATTTAAGGCTTCCTATGTAAGTCACCATCCTAACTTTCACAGGAAACCTGCAAGACACTTGGTTACTTTTCACAGGACCATTAGGTCTGATGAGCTCATTATCCTACTTACAGGAGACAGATCACTCTGCCTTGAAAGCTTTTATTAGGTTTACTTTTGGGCAGTGTGCTCTTGACAGGTACAATTACCAGGAGAAAGTGGCCTCTCCATGGCTTGGGAATTAGAGTTCAGGGTATAAACAGCTCAGAGTGGTGCCTGAAGTCTCAAAGCTCTTCCATCATTCCTTTAATACTGTCTGAGAGAGGCAGGAACGTGCTGATAATTCTTACCTGTGGGAACTGCAAATGCCAAATGAGATTCAGTCAACTCCCACCTTTTGTCTGGTTTATTCCTGGTGAGGGAGGGAGGGTTTGTGAGATAAAGCTGCTGAGCCATTTAACTCAAGAGGTGTGAGTTTTGATTCTGCAGTGGTCTGTTGTAGCTGAACAAAAATCTACAAGCCAAGTAAATAAATGAACCTAAAACTTCCTGTTAGCTAAAAATACAATGAAACTTGAAAGCTCTCAAACTAAAGTAAATTCTCAAATGCTGAGGTGAAACTGTCACCTCTGCTTGTTTTTAACCTTTAATTTTTTGTTTTAACCCTTTAATTATTTTGTCTGAAAAGAAGCAATGATTGGATGTAAAGTTCACCGTGAGCATTTAGTACCAGACTCCGAATTCACTCTGCATGTCTAGAAATTCCATGTACCAAATGCTTCTCTATAATAATTTCTACTTAAAAGGGTGTATGGATTACTTGAAAATCTGAAATCCAAACCTAGCTGCCCAAACTAAAGAATAGTTCCAAAAGGTTTAGAATACCTTGTGATGCAGAGCCATTTAAACTAACGACTTGGAATTCTGTTGATACAATCGTTAATAACTTTATTTAAATTACAATTTTCTTCTTTTTTTTTTTTTTGCTGAAGTCTGTCTGAATGCTATCATTATACAGAAATAGCTAAAATTTCTTTGTTGACAGAAGCCTTTACTATCCATAACTTCCCAGATTTCCTGCTCAAGTGATGTGCATAACCAAGATCCCCGAATATGCCTTTGAAAGATCTGTGCTTCTGAAATGAGGAATTCAGATGGGTTCAAATGCATTTTTTTTTTCTAGAAAATAGATTAATAATTCCACAAAGATGACTCTACATCATTTTAATAAGCACAGCTTTCTGGGACATTCCGTGCCTCTCTATATGAGGACTAACACTGCTGTGGGGCATAGCACTGTGGAAAAACCCAAGACATTTGTGTTTAGTAATTAAATTGCATATAAATGACATGCAGAATGGAAGCTTTCATGTTGTACCTGTACTAATTATGTCATATGAGTTTTCTGGACTCAAGACCTGTTGGAGGGAGAAGCAGTTCACATAATATTTTATCCTGTTTTCTCCATTTCCATTTACTTTTTTTTTTTCATACAATTTATGCAATGTAATAGCTTAAGGTATGTTTCTCTCTGAAAAACAAGACTGACGAAATACAGATTGTGAAGCCAAATAAACAGTTCTCCAAGGTATTTCTCTGGGACTAATACAAGAGGATTTGCTTTGCTGGGTTGTATGGACAGCTGTTGCAACATTTGTGATGATAAATGATCTTTTGGAAGTTCAGATATGAAGCTAATCGTGTATGGGAGGATTATTCCACATGAATAAGCATTTATATTACAACAGAAAAGGACATACCAAGCTATTCACAAGAGACTTCCAGTATTGAAATTATAAATTTATTTCCTTGAGAAGTAGTAATAATATTTAATGTAAAATAAGTTGCATTGAATTATGGCAGAAGTTATTAGCTTCTCTTTTGAAAGCTAATGGGGTTTGTATTTGTATTTAGGGGTTTTTTTTGTAAGGACATTTAGAAGGCATTGTAAATGTCCTTACAAATACTTACCTCTGGTATCTTGAAAAATATGAACTAACATGTTTTTATAAACAGATGCAATTCTTCATGAAGTTCTTGCTGAATTTCTGTGAATTCTATAAAACTCCAAATGCTGTTTCATATTCTAGTCTCCCAAGGAAATAGGAGAGCCAAGCTCAATCAAAGTAATCACACTGCAGTCACAGCAGAATTGAGTTTTTTGGAATTGTTTACTGACTAGGCTACTTTTTGTAGTCAGAGTCATTTTTGTAGTTAAAGTTTTGGTTGTGATATCTGTATTTTCCAGGATTGCAGGTCCCTGACAGGTGAATGAGAAGTTAACTCTGCATGGGGGTTTAGATTATGTGAAGCATTTCTGGCCATCACACTGTTTCATCAGCAGAGGGGACTGACATTGGTTTTCTCCACTGGCCATGTGTTCTATATTGTATTAATGCAAAAATCTGCATTCCTGGACTTCCAGGATGGGCTTGAATGCCTTGTTATATGTACATGGAAAATAAAATTTTAAAACTCTTCTGGAGTTTTTTGAAGCAGAAAATTTTGGTCCCATTGAGAATGCTGTGAAATTCATCTGGCAGCTGGCCTGTTGTGAAAACTTGAAATGTGGATGCAGGTAACCCAGAAATCTGATGGGCAGTCTTCATGTAAAACCTGGAAATCTGATGGTCAGAGTCAAGCTGGAATTTGCTGCCTGCCAGGCTTAAACTAGAAATTCTCATCTCACTGAACAAACTGACTTCCATTTTATTGCAGGTGCTTTTCTCCAAGGAGCTCCCCTTAGAATCTCCTGTGCTGGTTCTTGACAAACAAAATAAAGATTCAGTATTTTGCTTGACATGATCAGTAAGCTTGGATTTGTGGCATATGTCTGCGAAAATATTTGCATGTGTTTGTTTTATATTGTGTCATTGTGAAATAACATATTTGTAACCTGTGCAGTTACAAAGTGGAGAGTCACAGGGAGCATTTAGCTAACAAAATCCATTTATTGTTTCACCTTTGAGTTACTGGGAAAATGTAATTTCTGTAAATGCCTCGATAGTTAAAGCTAATGTCTGTAAACAAGACAAGTGAGTTACACATCATTAAGTATAAACATGATGTGATTTTTGCTACTCCTTCCACAGGTGTTTTCCATTAGAATATGTCTGCCCCATTCAGACCTATTTTAAGTAAATTCACAAGGAAATGCCTCTTTACATGTTTATCCTGGAAAGGCAGATAGCTGTTCTGCTTTAAAAAGCAGTCTAAAAGTTTTCTATTCTTCAAATGAAAAAATATTTTTCAGAACATAGTATTGCAGTTTGGTAATGTATTTCTAGCTGCCATTTGAGACACTTGAAATTAAAACATAATAAAATTTGTGAAACAGAAATGACTGTGATATGCTGGTGAAAGGGGGATTTGCCTCCTTAATTGTTTGTTTAAAAAATGTCTGTTTGCTATATGCACTTATATTAACATAAAACTATACTGTAACACTTTCCTCTTGGTGATCTTGTGAAATGTTATTGCACTGATATTGTAATTTCAGATTGTAATAGATCATCTCTTAAATAATTTGTAAGAAATGTACTGACTTGCTAGCATTAATCATGACAAATATGTAGCTTCAATAATTTCCAGCAGTAAGTTTTGGTTTTGAGAAACAGCTTAGAGACAAAACCCACATCCTGCAAATTCTTTACTTGATACAGATTAAAAAAAAAATGTGTTGTGATTATGAACAGTTCTCTATCTGCTTATAGAATACATGGTCTCTTCAGAGCTCATTTTCTCCCTGAAAAAATATTTAGGATGACAAGAAATCAACAAGAAAGCAGCAAATTCTCTTTTGTCCACATTTCCTGGCTCTGGAGGGTCATGATATCACAAATGGGTGAAAGAATACATTTGCCTTCTACTCTCTGTGCACACAGCTACTGAGGTAGTGCAAGAGTAATTTAAATCCTGCAACTGTTTAAATGAAATAAAGTGTGGTGTTGCTTAGACCATATTTATCAATTGTGTAAGTGTTGCCTTTACATAGTTATTAATTTTTCAACTTTTTTCCCAATACCTTTTAGAGTGAAAGAAAATATTAATTATTCTAGAAACTAAATATTATTATTGTAATTTTTTCCATGACATGAAATCACTTAAAGGAGTGTTGTGAATTTAATTTAACTGGGTCTACATTTTAAGTAGTTTTGTGAGCAACTGACAAGTCTAAGTGTCTAGAATCAATTTATTTTTGTCTGTTTTACTCATTGGCCATGCTTACCAAAATATGAATGTTTCTTCCCAACAGCATCAGCGACTTCTTGACATTTTGGAAGCAGAAAAGGAAGTGTTATCAGAAAAGATAGAAGAAGCTTTGAAGCAGCAGTCACAAAAGCACAAGGTATTGCTTTTGTTTACCAAAAAAAAATAAGAGATCAGCATGGTGGAGTTTACTGGGAACGTTCCTGTCCCAATTCCTGACAGGAAGGGGGAGCTCCCTTAAGCACTTTCCCTGTTTGAAATGATCTTTAGCCACTCCTTTATTGTCTATTGCAGTTTAATTTTCCCTAATTGCAGGAAGTGCTGGACAAATGTCTGGATGAAGAAAGGCAGAGAAGCAAGGAGGCTCTGGCAGCTGCTGCAGAGGTATCTCAGTAATTAGTGAGCATGCAGCCTGGGTTCCTCATTAGAGATGCCAAGCTCAGACACTCACTGTTGTTTCATAACTGCATTTATCAAGCCCTGTGTTCTCAGCTGTGTTTAGGAGGAGCTGGGTGTGCTGAAAATGAACTTCTCTGCTCTCTTCCATGTCTTGGCACAGGGGGGGATCTCCCTTCTCTCAGACAGCAGCCTCGGAATTGTTTACAAGAAGTCACAAGGTTGCAGTTCACTTCTTGCTGTCACCTAAATATCTGGTTTTTGTGGTCTTTCAACATCAGTGCATCTTGATTTGAAGAGCTGGGTAGCAGGGTCAGCTGATGATCTTAATGAGAGTGTTAGCAGCATGTCTTATTTAATTTTCATTGATTATGGTCATCTTCAATGAGGAGAGAACTGTTCCTAAACTCAGGGACAGTTTAACAGGTTTTGAATTATTTTATATTAGCTGATGTTTGGCTAAAAGTGACTATTCAGTTTTTAAATATGATTTCTCCTATTTCATTATGAAATGCATTGATGTTAGCACAATAATTTTATAAATGTTAATCTAGAATTAATTTCCAGTAGTGATGTAGAATCCAGTACAAAAGTTCAGTTGCAGGTAAGGATCTGGGGAAGCTAGTGGTATGGATTACCTAGCACACTTCATTGGGCTATTTTATAATTCTCTGTATGGCTTTTTTGTGTAGTGTATGAACACTGGCTGAGCACCTCACTGAATAACATTCAGTAGTACCACAAACATTTCTTACATGGTTGATATCTATAGGAAAATGTGTGTATAATAAAACATCCCAATTTAATTATTATAATTTTAATATCTAAGTAGAAAATCAAGTCCCAGTGAATTGAAGGAAACAGCTTCAATTGGAAGTGTAGGTATCTGATCAATACAGTAGTTTTTGATTTTTATGACTTATTTTGACCAGTTCCATATCACCTCCAAGGGGCATAGGAATGACCTGTAAGCTTATTAAAACTGAGGGATTTGTGATTGCTTTGTTAGCCCATGTTTGCTTATTTTGAACTTCAGTTTGCCATTATTTGTTTGTAGATTTTATGCAGTGGTTGTCTTGCTGATAAATATATTTGTGTGGCTAAACCTGTTTGGAACTGTTGGCTTCAAATTCTCAGTGATTTCAGATAATGGTTGAATTTAATGATTGGGGGAGACAATAAAACAGTATTTCTTGTAGCATGGCTAAGGAGCTTTGGGAGGGAAGACACATTTGTTTTAACTGTGTGTTGACTAATTTTCTACAGAAAATGCTCAAACAGTTTTTGCACTTTAGATATTTGTAGATAAGAGCAGAAATATCTGACGTGGAATATCAAGGGCCCATGATGTGCCTACTCTTGCATGGATTTTGCTGCTTTATTTTTTTATTTTATGTTTTTGTGTTAAGCAAACTGGTTATGAATTCCTGTGTTTTCAGTAGGTGGGAATTTAAGAGCCTTACCTGTAACTTCTTTCTCCTTTCTGTAACTACAGAAGTCATTGCCCAGAGGTAAGACCTGCTGGGTAGCACCATAAGATAAATTGAACCACATAGTTCAGGAGTGAAAACATTCACATCCCATGTCTTGTCAGCTCGTAGACTCCTTAGAAGAAGGTGATAGATATGAGTTGGTTGGGGGTGTTGCTCATCCAGCTGTGCCTGATCTGTTCCAAAGGCTGAAAGAGAAGTAGTGCAGGGAGCTGTTCTGAAAGCAGTGGAGGAGGAGAGGAGAAACATGGAGAAGATTCATGCAGAAGAAAGGAAACTGTGGGAAGCAGAACGTGATAGCCACAGAGAGAAGATTGCCCAGGCTGTTTCAGAAGCCATGCAGGAGCAAAGAAAGCAGAATCAGGTTAGTGCATTTTACCCTTCCCTGCACCTGCTTTGTGTATTTTTGGTTTTGAACACTTCTGCTGCTGTGGTCGATCTCCCTGTGCTGTCTGTCACTCAGGTGGTATTTGCAATGCTCAGCAAGCAGTTTATCTTCACCTAGCCTGTGTGTGGACAGAGGCTGGCACATACACAACAAAATTCCTGTGGCTTTTACAGCTACATATATTGAAATGATATAAAACAAGCCTGGTTTTGTCCTCTGACTTCAAAAGGAGCCCGGGATGAGCAGCTCAGAGTGGCATTTATGCTGGAACAGTTTAGGTGACTTCCATACTTGTGCAGGACTAAAGATGTTACATTTGTTCCTTATAGAACAGGTACAAAATAAAGAGAGGGTTATAAAAACTGGAAGCTTAAACCAGAAATGTTTCTAGAGTTAATCATTGGAGAGGTGCTTCTATAATAATTATACATGACTTAACACAAATTGAGAGGGACATTCTCAACAGTGCTTTTAGCATTTCTACAAATTGCAAATTAAATATGTTATAATAGCAAGAAAATTAATTACTCTTCCAGAAGTTGAATTTTGTGATCTGTGATGCTGGAAATATTTGGAGGGGCAGCCTGTGAATTCACTGGTTTCTTGGTGACACATTCAGATGTTATATTCTTCAGAAATTTAAGGAGTATATATTTCATTGGTGTGTTGGAATTTGATATTGCTGTATTTTTTTTATGTGCTGCATAAGAAAAAAACTCAAAAATTTGAGAATTTGAAGCAAAATAAAATTACTCTTTGGAAACAGATACCATTTCCCTTTCCAGTGTTAAACAAAATTAATAACCTCATATACCTAACAGCTACCAAAAAAAAAAAAGTTTTGATGCTATGCCATTACCATACTGCCTAAATTCCTAATGTAAATAGAATTATTTAATTTTTTATATCTTCCTTACTTATTTTAAATGTAAAGTATCAATTGTCAGTTTTCAAGACATTCAGTGAGCCTTGAGGCAGTCAAACTCTTCTTCAGAACAGAAGGACAAAGAGCTGAGTTCAAAGCTGGGTTCAAGCTGAGAAAATTGCCTGGGCTTTAGCTGGACACAAATCATTCAGCCTGTCCACAATGAGAACTGATACCAGTGGAGCAGAGAATCTGGTCCTGGCAGGGAGAGTGATAAAATGTTGGTTTACTGCAGTACAGACTGCAGTTTTATAGCTTGTGGAACTCGAAGGGATTAGGAGGAGGAGGAGTGTGGTGGTTTGAGAAGGGTTTTGGTGGATTCTGGGTGAGAGTCCCACGGCTGGGTGCTGGAGCTCAGCAAGTTCTGGGTTTCTGGACTGGGGGGCACTGGGTGTCCCAGGTGTGGCAGAGATGTGCACTCAGCTGGGGCAGGTTTGCCTTCACTCTCCCATGGTTGGTGTTGCCTTTGAAGTTGTCACAAGACAGGATGACATTAGGGGTTGTCCCTGAAAATAAACCTGATTTGTTTTGGTGTAATGGAGTCAGTTCTCATGAATTGTAAGATAAACAAGGATCATGTTTGCATTCCTCTGTGAAAAGATCTCACCTGGTGGACTTCTCAAGTGAGCAGTGGGGATGGAGAGGTGGGAACTTCTCTGTCCAACCTCTGCTTACTGTCCAGAAACTTATAGATATGAGGTCAACAATAAACTGGAGAGTTCTTTTCTTCTCCTCTGCCTGAACCCCTGTGTGTGTTACTGTGTGTTCCTATCTGTGTCACAGTAACAATTAGGAGTAGTTTAATACCACTGGATGTAATCTTTGATAAATGCACTGCCATGTCAGCATTTCCCTGAGGAACCATCTCAGCCTCTCCAGGGACAGGTTTTGCCTCTCGAGCTTCTTTCAGATCAAGTAGTTCTGGTGTGGAAGTTCCTAGTGATCTCCTTGTGATGGTGTTGGAGGCTCTTGGGGTTAATTCTGCTGTAAATATCTTGCTCTTCATGTAGTCCTTCAGTAGTGTCATTAGTTAATTCCATTTCTTTTAATACCAAATGGCTCTGATGACTTTTATTGTAACAGGAATAATTTCTCTTATTTGGTTATAACAAGATTATTTCGCCTTCATGTCAGGTTCATTTTTCAAACACTTAATCTATTTTTAATTAAGGAAAAATGCAGATTTTTCTTGAGATTTCTAAAATTCTATCACATATATCTATGGTGTATATGAAGTTACACTCTTTATTGTCTAATTAATGAGTACAAATTCCCTGGGGAGGATGGACTTTCATGGAGAAATTGGTTTCTTGGAGAAATTTTCCCTTCTTCCTATGCCAAGAACTTGCATATCTCCTTTAGGCCGTGGCAATTATAAGCATACAGCAAGCACTAAAATTTTCTATCAACAAAAGAAGTCCTGCAGAGCTGATGTGCCAAATGATAACTTATATGTGGTGTCAGATACAACTTTAACAATGCAAAACACTTGGGCCTACGAGGCACTTCGTGTGTGGGCATTGATTTTTTCAGTGTAGAGCCTTCCACACAGAGTTGTTTCTTATTTATGTTTTGTTTTCTGTAAGATTTGTCTTACAAAAGCTATAACTGCACTCTTGACTCTCCTGCAGTCACTGTTTAGGCAATATATTAAGTCAGCTCTGTGCTGGCCAGAATGCAAGCACAGAGTCTAACATTTCAGACAATGAAATATGAAAAATCCTAGAATAAAATTTTATTTTGCTGTAAATTATTTCAAAGGGGTTTGCTTTATTTATTTGAACTAAAAGAGAAATTAAGCACAGTATTAAAGAGAAGGAGTTTTCCTTCACTGATGAGGTAAATCTGTGAAATGGGAAGATCACAAAGGGTCAGTTTAGTTTTCTGCACATAGGTGAGGCAGAATGGCTTCCAGTCAAAGTGCCCACAAATACCTCTAGAAAATTGAGAATTTTCTTATTTTCTTCGAGATGCAAACCCATAGAGTAAAAGGCATTTTCATCTGCATGGTGCAAAAGTTGATAAAAGACATATTTTAAAAAACTCTAGCACCACCGTGTATCTGTAAAACATTTAAATTATGAAAGTGAGGGAAAATAAATTTCCATGTCAAAGTGGAATGAATTTGTTGGCTTCTCCATTACCTTCTACACCAGAGAAACATGATTCTGAGCTTTGATTCACTGGTTTGAAAGAGTAATTTGCCATCCATTAATTTTCTTTATTAAAATAAAATATGGGGTTTTTCCCACCAGTTTTTGAACACACGCACTAGGAATTATATGGCTATATATGAGAAAGCAAATGGAAAAAAGCATTAAATTATGGGTTGCTTGCCTTTCATTGGTTAGGCAGTTTTAGCAGAAGAACAATAAAGGTTTGAAGATCACACTTGTGCTGAATTAGGCAGTGAAATTTCCCTTCATTCCCTAAATAATGTGTTTAAAAGAAGAAAAGATGAGTGTTTCCTTTGCAGGGAACACAGGTTTTGTTTTGCACTTCTTTTGGTGGTGTTGTTGCAGAGAAGGACACCCATAGGGGATGCACATCTGGAGGGTTTATGCAGATGCCTTCTTCTTGTGAAATATTCATGCTTGACAAAACTTTGTCCTAAAAAAATTGTTTGTCCTCAGTCAAATTGTTATCAGGTCTGCAGATAAGGAAATACTTCCATTTAAGATTTATTATACTAATTTAACATTACCAGAGAAAAATCGTGAGACTTAGAGTTTAATAAATAAATCATATTTAATATCAAATATTTTGTTACCAAATATGAAACAGGAGAGTAAAGGTAAACTTGCAGTGAAAGTAGGAACTAAGTCATACTGAGATAATATTTCAGCATGATGGGGCAACCTTGACATTCCCCCTTCTTTGCTTCTTCTTTAAGAAATTAAAGGATTACAGTAACATGAATATTGTTTTGAGGTTTTGGGTTTTTTTAGTGAAAGCTTTTCATGAAAGCTTTGACTTTTCCAGTGACTTGGGCTCTTTACTTAGAGACATGATATTTGTACTTAAAATAAAGGTATTATTTTTTGAAGCCTTATAACTCTGAAGGGATAAATGAGATATTTTGCATCACCAGGGAAATGGAAAAATGTTTTTTTAAGAGCACTCTCTTGAGGCTGTGAAGTTGTAAAAGTCCAGATGATTTCCATTTTGGTTAAGACTGGCAGCATCTTCAGATTTTATAACTGTGTTATTCAGGTGCTTCATGCTTTTATAAGAGTTTTTTGTGGTTTTGTTCTCAGGGTTTTTTTTTAATTTAGAAGAGCATTCTCAGTTTGGGGGAAGAGCAGGCTTGCAATCAGGAAGAACAAGCTCTCCTTGCAAAAAACAAGTAGTCTTTTGATTGAAGATAACTTTCATTTGCACAGGAACCTTGTGCTGCTTTTACCACACATTGAAAAGTCATCATAGGTTAGGAACTCATCCATTCAGCAGACTGGATGTAGCTTGGCATGTCTCCAGTATTTTCTTTTCTGTTTTTCTGGCGTTTCTTACATTGTCTGGTGCTTTTTAAAGTGGCATCTTCCCAGCCAGGAGAGTTTAATGTCTGGTAGCTCTCAGGAATACCTGGTGAAATTCCTCCACTAGAATTTTTTTTTTTTTCTAGAGCACCTATTTAAATAAAAAGTGGATATCCTCTAGATAAGGAGAAAGTATAACAGGGAGTGTGGCTGAGGCAGAAGCTTTTTAGCCCAGAATTCAAAATTGCAGTGAAGCTCCAGGGGTACAACTCTAAACTGAAAAAAACAATTCTCTTTATTCCCTTATGTTTGTTTTTACTCATTGAACAAACTGAAGCCCAAAAACTCTTTGGGAATATGGGATGATGAAATCCATGCAGTTCTGAATAAAGGCTGCTACATTAAATTCATAATTAGTGGGGAAGCAGGGTAGCTCCCAGGTAGCTGTAATGCACAGAGCTCTCTGCATGGAGTTGTGATCATTTTATAGAGCCAAATACTCAGCTGCATAAAGGAGGTGAAATCCATGGTGGTGTGGGAGAGAATCAGCAAAAGAAACTGAAGAGAATTTATACACCACTGGTTTTGTTTTAAAATAAATTCACTGAAAGTAAAATGAAAGCTGGCAGCTGCAGGGTGAGCCCTGGAAATCTAAGTCCATCTCATAGCCTGAAATACATAATTCTGCTAAGGCATTTGAAGCAAAGAATCACCTTTATCATTTCCTGGAGGCTTACATTTAAAATACTGTATATAATCCAGTGTAGTTTACCCTAATTCTCCAGGGAAAAAGAGCTGAGTTCATCTCTGCCATAATCCACACAGCAGATCCATTAGAGCCTCAAGCGTTCTGAAGGCTGCAAATATTTAGGAAAGAAAAATAAAATAAAATAAAATAAAAAAGAACCCTTAATTTAGTAAAAGGACTAACATAAACTCTGCTTCCTCTTGGACATGAGGAAAAGCACTAAGGCAAAATTATCTTACCAATGGGAAAGTATTTCAGGAAAACTGAGGCTGTGGTGTCTCATTCAGCCAAGCCACAACTGAGATATACTGAGATATACAAAGCAAAAATATTTTTGCAAGAAAAGTTAACTAAAACACTTATTAAAAAAAAAAAATTAAAAAAAGGAACTTTCCAGTGGTCTTTGCTGAGTAAATATTTAAGAATTAAAGACAGTGGAGCATGTTCACATTCCTGCAGGTTCATGTGTCCTTTGCAGAACAATAAATTTGTAATCTATGGTCTTAGAAAACATTAATACAGTTTGACTGGCAAACATCTAGATAGAAAAAAAATATTATTTTCGTGGTGTTTAATGAATTTCCATGGATTTATGAATATCAGCATTTGCCATTGCTTAGAAGGTAAAAGAAGAATGTCTAGTATCCTCATCCTGCATTATCAAAATTTTTTTGGTTCTCATCTACTTGAGGCAGTGCTTCTGTTGGTAGTTTGGCAAGCCTGAATGAATTGGAGAATTTTTTGGAATTCTCAAGGATTTCCACACCCAGTCATGTGTAAGGGGATAAAAGCTATGTAAATGACAACATGAAGCTGTTGCTTTTTTTCCTAAGACACTGGCTTTTGTTTCTTCTCTACAAGTGTTAAAATTAGCTGTTAAATTTTTTGTTGAAAATTACTGTTTGTCTAAATATTCTTCCTCACTGCCCTGCATTTGAGGGGGTTGTAAGGACTAAGAAGGAAAAAGATTTTCTGAAAAGTTATTTCCCACTCTAGCTTTCAGTCAGATTTATTAGCTATTAAATGGCCCTTTCTTAGCCCTATAATCTGTAAGAAACCACTTCATGTTTTCTCATGGATCAAATGAGTAGGTATTGAAGGAATTCTTTGGTGGACAGTATAGGGGGAAAAGAGGAAATATATGGGGATTATATGTTTGTCTTGTCTTTTCATTGTCCAATAAATTTGTTCTGTGCAAGATTGCCTCTTGGTTCACATCAAATTTGGAAACCTAACTCGTTTTTTCTTCCATGACCTCTTTGTGAACTATTTCTGTATGCAATGAAAACCCTGATAAATCTCTGTGATATCTCTTTATGAATGCACCACTATCACTCAAAGGTTTTAGTCTTTCTTTTTTCCTTTCCCACTTCCCAAATACTTTCTGCACCTTGAAGACCAACCCTGTTGCTTGTTACTCTGGACTGTGTCATGGTTTTGTTTCAGATCTATTTGTAAATGTAATTTTTTGTACACAGCATGCATTTGGCACCATATCTGTAGGAGATAAAATATAATTTCTAAAAACAAAGGTACAATCTTCATACAAGCTCCCACTTTTCCTTTATTTTTATTAATGCAATTTTTCTCTCCTTTGAAAATACTGCCATTCTTACTGTTGCAACTGTCCAGCCCTTTACTCCATCACTCTTCCTCTGTTAAATAATTTATAAACTGCTTTTTTGCCTCTGTTTCAGGGTTTGCTGTTGTCCTTTTCACCATTAATCACTCTATTTATAGTATTTTTACCAGAAGATCAACTTTTACCTATATTGGCATTGCTTGCCTTTCTTCTGTGATTTTGTTTTACTAGGGAGGATTTTAACATGGCACAATATAAATTTAATTTCCTTAAAATTTAATTTCTTATTTCTTTGTGTCTATGATATTCAGAGCTTTGAGGGCATTGTCAGTTAAGGGAATATAAACTATTAATGTTTATCAGTCTCTTTTTGTTCACTTGTTGTTTTATTCATCTTTTTCAAGGGTTGCAGAGTCCTGTGGAGGAGTCAGAGTTTGAAATATTCCCTTTATTCTGTTTCTGAAGTACTTAGCAAAGTGGCATATTTTCTAATGTAATTTCAGAAATAACTTTTTATGACTCCATAGGATTTTGATTGAGTGGGTCAGTGCTAATCTTTGGAAGAGAAAAATGGTTTTTCAGTAACAGGCTTGGACTGCTGTAACATTGCTCTTTATGTTCAGTGTTTTGTGGACTCATACAAGAAGTTTTTTGGGTTTTCCACTCTCCATCCCAATTCTTACCTAAATAATCTGTTGATAAAATGGTGTCACACAATGTGCTGGAGGAGAACTTGCTCTTCAAAGGACCCAGTCCTATTTCTGCTGCCTTTATCCTTCAGCTTTCAGTGGGAGTGTGTGCATACATTTCTCTCAAGAAGGTAGCAAGCCATTATTTTCAGTTTTACTTTCTCCTTGTTTTTCTGCTGTCTTACAGAAACATTAGTGTGGCCAGTGTTTGCAGGGACACATTAAAAGAAAATATTGTGTAATCTTGAATGTGTGAGGAAGAACCCAACTCAGTAGCACTGAGTGGAAAGAGATCCCTGCCATTAGATGAGTTTATTTTTATTGTGCTTGCAAAGTCTGGAAAAGGAATAGTTCACTGCATACAGACCTTAACCATGTCTGACTTCAGAAGTAGATTGTAGTAGTTTATAACCACAGACATTATAATTTGAGGGTTACTATTTTCTGAAAAACCACTAACATTGCAGTCTGTGGTTGCATTTCCTAGATAAAGTTTAGTGCTGCCACCTGATCCTTGTGTGGAAACAAAAGAATTTTCCTATAAAATTGCAAAGCAACATATGGCTTGTTTTATTTTTTAAATACTGTCTGGAGTTCTCTGGTGTATCGAGTACACTGCTTTTTCTTTCTTTCTTCCTACAGATTTATATGTTGTGATAGTGTGGTTGTCATTTCTAATACATGGTTGACTGTGATTTGTCAATTGAGTATTTGAATAGCTGTATTTTATTTTTGATTAGGTATTCTTAATCTTCTAACTGGTGTCATGTCAAGCACATATATAAAGAGTAATTTAAAAATGGCAACTTTGTCACTATAATTTGGTACTCCAGCCACTGGTCAAATATGTTAAAAAAAAAAAAAAAGGGGAGGAAGGAGAGGAATTGCACCTCAAGTGGCATTTTGTGGAGTGTTCTTCCTTAGCTTCTTACAGGAAACTGGGGTTTTCAATTTGTTGAGTCTATTAAAATAGCACTAAGAGGCTCAGTAACACTCTGCCCTTTTTAGTTTAAGATGAAATAAGGGTAATTTTTTACCTTTGCAACCAAAATCTAAGTTAGGGTAGAATCTAAAGGTAGATACAGCATAAGAGGAGAGAAAAGACATGAAGGAAAAGTAAACACATGCTGAGAGAATGAACCTGCAGCTAAGGCTCTGTTCAACAGCAACAGGTAATATCTGCATTTAGATATCTTGTGGATAATTTACTCTAATGTCAGAAACAGAGCAAAGACAGTGACTTGGAGGAGAGCTCTTAGTGGAAGGTTGTATAAAAGAAGTGAGGGTCTTTGTCACAGAAGGAAAAACTAATATCATTGATTAAGATTAAAAGTGTCTGACTGAGTTGACTAAGGAACTATTGAGCAGTGTTTGCTCTTTGAAGGCTTGTGAGAACTGAATGGAAGGGATGAAACAGTGTCAACAGTGTCCTTCCCTTTACTGATATCACAGCAGAGCTGTCTTTTGATAGTGTGGAGTGTCATTGTTTGGCAGGATCTGTGTTTGCCCATTTTGAACTGCAGGAATGGGACAGCGCAAACCAAGAGTCTTGGTGTGAGTGACAGGAGTCTGCTAAGGCAGGCAGGAACCCCCTTGGAATGGAGAAGGTAAAACCCCTCCCTCTGAATTATTATAATTTTGAAATGAAGGGGCTTTCAACACAAGGTAAAAGGGAACAGGAAAAGCAGTTCTTTATTAGGAGAATTAAAATAAAAATGCAGTAACACAATAACCAGACCACTGACAGAGTCAGGATCCAAGCTGCCCCTGTGGCTCGGGGTGTTGGCAGCAGAGCCATTGAATGGGGGCTGCAGCCCTGCTGGGGTGGCAGGTGTGGCTCTGTGGGAGCAGGGATCCTGTGGAAAGGGGGAGATTTCCCCTGAAGGTCCAGTGGTGATAGACAGGCCTGGTCTCCCTCTGGGAATCCAGTGGGAAAGGCTGCTTGGTGTCCCAGATGTCAGATTTTATCCAGGTGGGAATGCTTGGCTCCTCCCCTGGGTGGAGCATCTCCCATGGGATGGTGTCAGTTTATCAGCCATGGAATGACACTCAGTGGCCCATGAGCAGAAATAACCCCTGGAGGGAGGATGGGTCCTGGAGGAGATAAAGAAAACTGCCCCAGCTGGTTTTCAACATCTTCCCCATGAACAGAGGATCCCCACAGCCCTGCCCCAGTTTCACAGCTGTGATGGATGCAGTCCATGCTGCTGGGCACTGCAACCCAAGGCTCCAAGTCAGTTCAGGAGCATTGTCAGAGATTGCAGGGCCTGGGTTTTAAGGCATCAGCTGTGAAGAAAGCTGTGTGTTTTATGGAACTGTTCCATTCCTCCTGAATCCAGGGAGCAGGGTAACATTTCAACTCAGATGAGAAGCAGACACTCAGATCTCAGAGAAACAGATCCATATGATTCAGCCTAGGGCGTGGTCAGTGAATAATCCCAGAAAAACACCAAAAAATCAAAAGTGTGGTGGGCAGCTGCCAGCAGTCTGATAAATCCAAAAGCTGGGGGGGAGGCCCCTGCAGCAGGAGAGTTTTTGTGCAGTCAGGTGGGGTTGGCCAGGCTGGTGGCTGCAGGCTCTGGCTGGTGACAGAGCTGAGGTGCTCTGCTGATGGTGACAGGAGGGCAGCAGGGCTGGGGACAGAGCTGTGTACACACTGGGAAGATGCATCAGCAATTAATTTGGGTAACTAGACTCTAGCAGATGAATCATGGAATCATTTAGGTTGGAAAAGACCCTTCAGATCATTGAGTCCCCCTGTTGACCTCACTCTGCCAAGGCCACCACTAACCCCTGTCCCCAAGTGCCACACCTGCACATTTCTGAAATACCTCCAGGTTTGTGGATTTAACCACAACCCTGGGGACTTGTGCCAATACCAGTGGAAATGAAAGAATTCTTTCCAATTTAACTTTTTCTGTTTTAATGTCAGTGTCATAAACTAGTGCTCCATAAGGGTATTGCTAGTGGTTTCTGTTTTCTTGCATTTTATTACTAGATTTGTATAATTTAATTGGGTTTTTATTTGGGCTTTGTAGTCCAAATACTTACTTGGACTATGTAGTGTTTCAAGGATTGTATCAAGGATACTTAACATACTTTAATTGGTTTTAAATATTTTATGGGTGTAAAATTTTCTACACATTAAGATATAGCATCTTATCAGTTCTGTATTCTGCTTTGAAGAGTTTAGTGGAATAGATTAAGAGATTTTTTTCCATTCTAACACAAGACAGTATTTTGGGACCTTTTGACAGATTAACCTGGCATGAGAATATAATTATAAGAACAGCATATTTCTGTAATATGTAATTTTCTGCTGCTTTTTCTGTTAGTCTTGCCAGAGTTCTGCAGTGAAAGGGACCTTTTTCTTGGGATTTTACTTTGGTAAATTGAAATAAAAGAGAAAAAAAATCATAATCGCTTTTCACAACTAGGGTTTTCATGTGTACTGTGTTCCAGAACGGTGGGGATTACTTAGTTACATGCTTTAAATTGGGGATTTTTGACTTTTTCTGCTATAAAAATAGCAAAATAGTGTAGTTTTGCAGAAACTATTCCATTTTGGCTGAAACAGAACAAACAACTAAAGGTAAGAAATAGCACTTTCATTTTCAGCTGAATAACTTCCACTGAAGGGACTCTTTTTTAAAGGAAAAAAAGAGTTTGATCCAGTTTGGTGAATTATTCAAGTTGTAAATACCTATCAGAAAATGTCTGTATTGCTCAGCAGTCAGGCAGCCCTGTAAACAAATCTGTGGGTGATGCAGTGTTATGGCTAACCAGGGAGGAGTAATAAGGAATCCATTTATATTTACCTTTGATGTTCTAAAAGTTTTGGTTAAAAAAACCCCCACCCATAAATCATGTATGTGAATAAATACACTAGAAGTCATGTTGTGTTCCTGTTTGAACCACAGAGGGGTTTTTCCATTATTTCCTGCTTAATTCTTCAGGTGCACCACTAGTGTTTCTGTTTCTTCCAATTTGAAATATCTGGAACAAAGGCTAGGATTTTCTGCCTGGTTTCTGAGGCATTCTCCATATTCCTCTTGATCTCCTTGACAAATCATTTAAGATCATGTGATTATTTTTACTGGGTGGGTTTTTTTTTTTGCTTTCTGAAAGCATTCTCAGGATTTATAGGAATCTGAGGCTTGTAGTTTTGTTCTCCTGAATTTTGGAAACAGAACACTTGGGTTGATAATGTCATTACTTATTCCACGAGTGGCTTTGGGAAGCTGGGAGTTCAGTTTTTGGGACACTTTAGCCCAGGAATTTGTTTCCTTAACCAAAAACTGCAGGGGATAGAGGTGTTTTAAGAAGTGGTTCCTGACTTTCTCCACTGTAATGCATCTGATGTGGGGTAATGCTAATTTAGGGGGGTGGCTGAGGATCCTTTGCTGCTTTTTACTGCTGTGCACAGAATGGCCCTGACAATTCCCAAAGCTTGGAAGCAAATTAGTGATTTTTAAATAAGTTTTTAGGTTATTTTGCAAAAAGCCTTGATGGTTTGTCTCACAGTTTAGAAACTGGCTTTGGTGGTGTGGGTGCAGCTCAAAAGTGCATCAGGGGAGGTTCAGACTGGTCATTGTGCAACTCTTCTTTAAAAGAGGGTGCTCAGACACTGGGAGAGGCTTCCAGAGAGGTGGCTGATGCCCTAAGACTGTCAGTGTTTCAGAGGCTTTTGGAGAATCCCTTAAAAATATGCTTTAATTCTCTGGGCTCCAGAGCAGATGTTCTTCCAGCTGAAGTGGTCTGGCCTGACAACAGCAACTGGTGAATCCCTGCATCCCTGCTCCTGATGGAAAGTAAACCTGAATTGCTTTATTATTTTCTGCTCTCAGGGAACGTTGTATTTCTATTAACACAGTGATTATTTCTTTTTTTCCTCGCTTATTTACCATTTAATACTGAATTTATCAATTTTTATGAAGATGCTGCATACATTTAGGATAACTATTACTGAGAAAAGAGTGTAGAGGCAATAAAAATTTAGCAGGAGGAAAAGGAGTGACCTCTTATCACATTTGTGGCATTTTTTTTTTTAATATATATACACTGACATGCTTTTCTTTTGGAAAGGAAATTGTCAAGGAAGCATTACTGGAGGAGCAGAAACGAAGTGAAAAGGCAATTGAAGAAGCAGTGAAAAGGACAAGAGAGGAACTGATGGAATATATTAAAGAGCAGAAGAGGGTGAGTTACCAGTGGACAATTGGTTTCATCATGGAGTGAGAAATTGCTAAAGTTTGCTAAACCTCAAACCTCTCTTAAAATGCACAGGAAAGCAGAATCAGGAGTTGGATCTGCAGATCTTTCACTTGTTTTTTCAAAGAATTTGTTATTATGCTGTATTTCTTCATATATATTTGTAGACTTTTAAGTCCATCACAAGCTGAAAAGCAGACATTAATAGTTCAGTTAAAATTTATAGCATTTATTACAGAAAGTAACATAAAGGTGGGGCATAAATGCAGTCTATCAAATTTAAATTGTGATCTGAGCTCAGATGATAGAAAACTTTTCAGTATAAATAACAGGTGCTATTTTGTGTTCACAAATGAACTTTATTGTGAGTTTGTATGCACACAAAGGCCATTAATTTTTTCTTCTCAACCCATATTATCTGAGACCCTGGAAATGTACTGGTATTCTATGAAGCATGATTTATAGTCAGTGCATTGGTCTTGTTATGAAATGTTGCAATGTTCTGAAAGTGTTTTCAGTTGTTCTGTTAATGCTATATCCTGGCAGTTTAATGTTTGTGTATAAACAGTAAAATGTAGCTCAAGGGACTTTGATTTGCTTTCACTAGGAGGAGAAAAAAATAACACACTTCTGCCCTTTGAAGCTCTTTATAAAAACATAAGCAAAAAATAATTTTTAAAAACCTCTTTCATATGGCAGTAGCAGCCTGAGATCAAATTTCAGTATTCTCAATAAACAAAATCACTCAGCTTGAATCCAATGGGAAATGTTGTCCTGAGAAGGAAGCAGAAATAATGAGTTTGGCCTCTGCTTCTGTATTCCTTGCTTTTATGGGTTAAAAAATAGTATGGGAAATAGGATTTACCTTCAGAAGTCTCACCCTGCCACTGGTTAAGATTGCAGAGCTCCTGCCATGATGCTGTGTGTGAAGACATTTCCTTTTAGCAGGATTTGTTTGATTTGGAAAGACAATTTAAACAGAACCCAGTGCAAAACATGATCCATAAGGATGTTTGAGCATATCTGAAGTCAGTTGTTTATGAGGGATAAGCTGTGGGGAAGGTGAGAGTAGGTCTACTATTAAAATAACTTATCATAACTTACCATAAGTGTCATAAATAAATGGGTCATTAAGGCCTACAGTGCAGATATGTATGAAAATATCACCTTCAAAGAAACAAAATCTTCTTTGGTTTATCTGGTAGGAGCATAAATTCCTTTAATTTTGTGGAGCATATTCAAATAGTTCAGCCAACCTTTTTCTCTTTTTGAACAGTTGACACGTATCCATTAATTAAAAAAAAATAAAAATCAAACATGAGGAGAACTAGGTTTTGCTGGCATAAGATTTATAGAGACTGCCTGTATTCAAGTTGGAAGTGGAAGACTTGTTTAACTCCAAATCATGTGGCATAATAGCTTTTATATGATTACATAAGAGGCAGAGGAAATGGTCAAAGCCCATACACCTGTAACAGTAATAAATACACTTTATGGACTGTGCTAAAAAAGTAGCAGCTTATGTAAGCAATTCCTAGAAAGAACTCAGGGAAAATGCCTTGTCTAGGATTCTGAGAGGTTTTTTTTTGGGTGACAGAGGCACCCCAGGTACAAACTTGTAAAGGTAGTGGACACTGTGTCATCATTGTTTTAAAAATCTCTTTGTAGAACCCTTCAAAGCATGAGCACAGCAGTATTTGCACTTGGTTAGCAGGGAATTATTTGAATTAGTAAAAAGTTGCCTAACAAAAAGCAGCAAGATCATCATGCTGAAATGCTGACAAGAATAAATGTAACTTCCTCTGTATTGAAGCCAAAAAAGTTACCAATTTGTTGTTAGAAAGGTCAGGAAATTCTTTGCTGTGCTTCTTATTTTTTCATACTTGGATGGTGTTCTGGCTTCTTGAAAATAATCTGCAAATGTTAAAAGCTTTCAACCAAACCTTTTGTTAAAAACTAGACCTTGTTGATTCCAAAATCACACAAATGATAGGAAGTCTTGTAGAACAGAGGTTTACAAAAGTATTCTGTTATAATTTTCAGGTATTTTGTCTGCACTAGGGGTTGCAAGTTCTTTATAAATGTCATAGTTCAGTAATTTAGTGCCTATTTATTCCAATTGAATGCTTAAAAATATTAATTCAAAATGTTTTATTTATTTATTATTTGTAGCAGACAAAAAAACAGTGATCTAGTATTATTGTCCCTACTATTTATCTATTTATGTACCTTTTCATTTTTGTGACCATTAGCTGTACAGAGATAAAAATTAATTCTTGAAATTGGTGTACAAGGGAGAGAGTAAGTCACAAGAGGAAAAGTTTTCCACCAAATAAATCTTGTGCTGAATGGTTTCTTTAAAGACCTTTTCTAAATTACAAAGATTCACTTCATGAGGTGAGTAGCTAGCCCACGAGCAAATTGTAATTTTTCCTATTTACATTGACATTCATCTCCCCTCAGGCAAATCTGCTGCTTGTTTTCTGAGGATGTATTTAATAGATATTTTTTTCCTGAGATTACAGAAACTAAGGGCCTATTTCTCAGTGTTTTTATTTAAGGATCACTGGCAATCAGCTGGTGTAAACCATGTCTGTCTCCCAGGAAAGCAAGAAAAAAAAAAAGCCAGCAAGTTTCTCATCTGATTTTGCCTAGAGGAATTACCCCTTTAGTTTGGTGATAACACAGGTGCTTTTGGAAAACAGAATTCCAGAGCCATCCCAGGGATGTGGGGGATGTGCCAGGACAGGCAGCTTGTCCCTTTGCCATGGAACCAGGAGAACCAGAGTTATTTTTTGCTCTTTTTTTCTGAAAAAAAAACATGGAATATTTGGAAAATAACTGGTTTACCCTGATAAAATAGTTTTACAGGAGGTCAGTTTATTCCAGGCAAGGGCAAGTCATGCCTTTCCCCACTTTCAGTGGGATTATTCTGCAGTGCAACAAGGATTTCTCACTTGAAAGGGGAATTTTGCTTTTCATTCTGTGCAGGGATGCTGTGTAGTCACAATGCTTTTTAAGGGAAGAAAAATAGTGATCAAGTTATATCCAAGACAGCAGGATATATCTGACATAATCTGACAGTAAAGGCCTTTTTTACTGCTAATTTCCTCCATGGTCACCCTGGTTTTTCAGGCTTATTTCTAATAACGTGCTGTATTTATGGAGTGTGTTTTGTATTTTGTAGACCTTTGCTTTCACCTTTTGAGTAGGTTTCTAACTGATACACTGACTTTTGGGGGTGCTTATGGTACAAAATTCCATCTCAGGGTTTTTTTAAGTGCCACGTGCTCTGTTTCATAATTAAATAGATTCATGAATTTATGATTTATCATGAATGCACTTTTAGAACTTCTTGGGGGGTTTATGTTTGATTTTGTAGTTCAGCAGCAAGGCCTATATAAATCTATCTTGAAAGCACCTCTACCAATACAGGTTGTGGAAGGTAATCTGTTTTACAATTGTTATAACCCCTGATATCTAGGTAGATCTTTTTCTTAAAATGTGAAGTGTTTTCTGTACTTCCTGGAGCAACACACTCTCACCTTGAACACAGTGTTTAGGAAAAGAATGTGGGAATACAAGAGATAATTTAAAGAGATGATGGTAGGGGGTATTCCAGTAACAGAGTTCTGGTATTAGTATATTAGTTTATTAGTTTATTAGTTTAATAGTATATTAGTTTAATAGTATATTAGTTTATCAGCATATTAGTTTAATAGTATATTAGTTTATCAGCATATTAGTTTATTAGTATATTAGTATATTAGTAAATTAGTTTATTAGTATATTAGTTTATTAGTATATTAGTTTATCAGCATATTAGTTTATTAGTATATTAGTTTATTAGTATATTAGTATATTAGTAAATTAGTTTATTAGTATATTAGCATATCAGATCCCTGTGAATAGGAAGGATCCCACCTGAGAAACTTTACAAATTAGTGACTTCCATTTATTGATCCATTTGTGTTAAGTCACTTGCAAAATCATGCATCAAAACCAGGGAATTTAGTTTTGAACTCTTCTAGGTAAAAGCTTATGCCCTCAGGCAGTTATTACCAGAACTTTGATATGTCTCACTGCTTTTCAAGTGTGCTTGATTTCAAGCACAGCTTTCTTCTGAAGGTTTATTATTTGAAGACAAGTGCAAGTGGGAGAGGTTAGGAAAATCAGGTTTTTTTAAGTTATTAATCTCAAATGGGTGATTTTTTTTGCCTTTTTTTTTTTTTTTATAATACTTGCTATATTTTAATGTGCCTTTAGAACAAAATAGGGTGTCATTACCATTCTTGTTCCTGAATGTTTGGCTTGGCATTTGATGCAAGGCCTCAATTGCAGGCTGACCTGCCAGCAGCTGAAGCTGAAAACAAGACTGCGGTGGGCAAACTCAAGATTTAATTTCAGAAAGAGTGTTTATATTTTCCCTGGGGCCCCATTAATGGGAGTCCAAACCCTAAATGTTACCACCGACACATTTTAACAGACCAGTTTCCCAGTTTTTAAAGTGTGGTGTCACCTGGAGTATTTTTCTTTCAGCTTTTTCCCCCTTTTTCTGACTTTCAGAGAAAAGCAATGAAGTTGTATCATTTTTGCCTGAATTCAGTGTCATGCTTGGGGAGCATAACATTCTGTGTAATGCAAAAAAAAAAAAAAAAAAGGCATTTAAAATTATTTAATCCTTTTATTTCTAGATCAGCTCTTTTAACAACTGAGCTGCTGCAAGCTACCAGTGCAAAATTTAATGTGGCTGCAGCTGGGGTGTTGTGGGTGATGTGCTGAACCCCCCTGGTGTCAGGACATCTGTGCCATGCCCAGGGGGAACTTGGGACCCCCAGGTCAGAGCCAGGAGAGACAGCAGTGCTGGGGTCACCCAGAGTGCCTTAGCTCAGCATCCTGCTCCTTCAGCTGGGCTGTTCTGTGGCTTTAATGGGATTAAAGAAACATTTACATTGAGGCTTTAGGAGCATTTTCACACTGCTCCTTTGCCCAGCTCAAAGAGCAGTATAAATCCAAAGGATTAAGGCAGGGATTTATGGGAAGTTGTAGTGTAAGATGAGTTTGGTGCACCTGGCTCTCCTTTTCTCCTCTCTGGATAAGGATCCTGGGGCAGTGTGATGCATGGGATGCAGAAGTGAGCCTGGCATTTCTTCTGAAATTAGTGTTTCTAAATATTAAAAGGGAATTATAGTCCCCTGTGGAGGAATATAGTATTTCTATTGATTGATCCCATCAGACATTTTTCTTCAGAGGACATTTTGGCATTTTTCTGCTGCTTTTTGATAGCAAAACATCGTGCATTCAAGAGAATTTTTAATTTCCTGGAAACTATAGTGCTCTGCCTTTAACAAATGGAAAGGGAGAAAAAAAATACAATTCTCTGCCACTTAGTTTCATCGAAATACAAAGGAAATTGTTAAATAACCAAAATTATAATTTTCAAACTCTTTGAGTGATCATTTATGCTGATGAAAGTGATTTAGTTGAAACTACATACATAGCCTATTGTAGGGTTTTCAGCAATTACTTTAGCCTAAAATTGCCAGAGTTTGAAATTCTTTACTTAAGTTAAAACTGTTTCATATATCCTTTTGTGCCACAGTGTATAAATCTACAAAGACTGAGATTATGCCTGTGCTCTTTAGTCAGGCAAGATTCCAGCTGAAACTGAAATCAAGTGGTATTATTACTGAAAAAATATTGTGCTATCAAAGCCAAAAAGGGAAAAAAAATAACAGGGTGAATTATAATGTTCAGCAGTGAGATGACTGGATACTACACTACTTCAGAGCTCCTCTTGTGATTGAGATGTATTGTGTTTTTAATCCAATGCATATCATAATTACTGTAAGAGTAACTTTGGATTTGCTCTGCCAACACAATTATCCAGCTGGCTCTGTGGATATAGAGCATCCACAGGGATAAAGACTGGCAGAGTGTGCTGCACCAGTGTCACCCAGAGCTGTCTGTCAGGGGACAGTGCTGTGGGTTTCTCATCATCAGCTGTCCAGGCAGCACCTGAGGTCCAGGCAAAGGCAAGACCTGCATTCCAGGGTCCCTCTGTGTGGCTCAGGCAAATAACACACTGCACGAAACTCTTGGTGGGATTTCTCCAAACAGCTTGGAGAAATGAATCTGACTGTTTATTTCCAAAACTCCTCTTATGCACATTTTCGACAGACCACTGTGACTGGTGAACAAAAAACAGCCCCTTCACCCACAGTGGTCCAACCAGAGGGACATAACAGAAATCCCTCTCAGAGAAAAAATTCCAAACATGAATAACATTACAGAAACAATCCTGACGTTTATGTGCTTTTGCTGGGAACGAGTTTCAGCAAACCAAAACATCAGGAAAAATGGAGCTTTAGAAACTCAGGCACTCCAGGCCTGAAACCCCCAGAGTCCCCCAGTGTCCTGCAAGTGTGTGATGGGGAGGGTCCCGGGGGTCCCTGCTGTCCATGAGAAGCTGGGTGTGATGGGGGAAGCCAGGCATCCTCCACACCTGTAGGTGAGGCTCTGCTGTGTCACCCCTGAGCCATCCCTCAGTGCTAGAACACCATGCTGGACTTCTGGAAATATGAGAATCCTAACCAGATTGTCCCTTTGAAGATTGGTTGTTTTGTGTTCTCTATGACTGTCTCAAAATATGTTTTGAGAGAAAAAAATATTCCAAGTTCTTGATTAGCTATCTGTGTGGGGTTAAGTGTTTTTAGTGCAGCTTGTGACTCTTGACCATGGACATTTTCAAGAGAGCTTTTGATTAACCAAAAATAGGAAATTTAGGAAAAAAACCACAAAACAAACCCCAGAAAAATCTGTGCATCCATGTGTGCAAATGAATATGAATGCCCTTCTCTTGCCATCCTATTGAGAAAGTTAGGTCAGCTGCATTTTGAAGGTTATTAGACTGAATAAGTGAATGTTTTGAGGAGGAGGAGGACTTTAGGGATTTTTTGTCATTCCCATTAAAATAAAGTCTTAACTATTTGCTGTTTTTGTCTTTCAAATTCATCTATATGCTTGTAACTAGATTTGTATCCCACTGTCATTTCTTAATTCAGAATTTATGAGTATGTACAACCAGGTATATACTCATAAATTTTTGTAACATAACAGCAGTTATAAATTTTATCTTTAAGTTAGTGTAGTCCACGTTGCTTTGTACAAGATGGAAAATTTAATCAGTTCAATATGATCACTTGGATTAATTAAAGCTAAGAATATCATCTGCAGTTTTATTTTCTTAGTCATAGGTCAACTTCTTGGCTTTTTCCAAGTCCCTGCTGTACCATTCTCTTAGCACCAAGGGGATCCTGAAGAGTCTTAGAAATTTAATGATGGTCATGCTCAGCAAAGACATTTTGGCATGCACCTGCAAGGCTGTCAGATTGCAAAGGAGAAGAGGCAATTGTTCCACTCTGCTTGGTTTTATTATGAGTTCCCAGTGCAAAGATCAGAAGTTGGGTCACTGTCTCTTCCATCCCTAGATTTTTGTGACACCATTTTAATTACACTGGAGCTGAGCCCCAGAGAGACAGGGACAGAACACAGAAGGCCCTTTTCTCCATTGTTTCCATGACATGCAGGGGCAGTTTTGTGGTCTCTGTGTTTGTGTTGCAAAGATCCAGAAATCACAGTTGTTTTAACGAGGTGCTCTGTAGAATTTCTCTGTCCATGTACCAGGATAAGATAAGCCCAGAGTAATTGCAGAGCCACCACAAAGTCACATTGCTTGGCAGACTGTCTTGGCTGTAGAGTTCTGAGGGCAAATTATTATTGTTTTCTCTTGTTCACTGTACAAATGAAAGGAGTAGATCATTTTGTGTATAAGGATGGTTTATTCTGTTCTGAGCTGTGTTTTCCTACAGCTGAGGAATATTTGTAGCTCAGGGTTTGTTTGGGTTTTTTGTGCTGCTTCTCATTTACACCCAAGTCCTTTTATGTGGAGATACTTCAACCCCACTAGTTTTTTCTGCTGACTCTTTTAGCTGGGGAACTATTTGAGACTTTTCATAGTCAGTTATATGCAGGGAAATCCAAGGTATTTTTACCCCAAACTTTGCAGCTTCTTTGCTCTTTTTTTGCTGTTTTTATCCTTCTGCTGAACTCTGATTTAGAAAAAAGTAAATGGGAAAGTTGGCCTTACCATATGTGTTTTGATGAATCTTTCCTATGATTATTTCCTGCAATTGGATTCCTGCACCAAAGCCAGTGGGATCAAAATTTGAGATTTAATTGAGTTGTCTATGAAGCTAGAGAAACGTGTTAAGAAATAAATTTTCTTACCTACAGCAATAGCAAGATGAGACAGATGAAGCAAAGGAATGTGGTTTCCTGTTTACTTTTTGCATTCAAATCTTTACCCATGTGTTAGAAATTCAGCAAGATGCTTCAATGACTTATGGTTAATAATTATATATTTTTCTGCTTTGGCTGCAGGCTACTGACTCATATAATTTGGTCAAGTATATTTTTCCCTCCCTTGCCCTTTCCCCCCACCCCACCCTGCTAAGCATCAGTTTCTTCTGTTGTTTTTGGGTTTTTTTCAGTAATGTGAAACAAGGTATTGCCAATGTGAAAAACTGCTGTTCCCTTTGTGGTTGGATGTGCTGGGTGTAATTTCTCTGGCACAAATTTGCCTCTGGAAAAGCAGCAGAAGAGCCAGGCAGGTACCCAAGGGAAGCTGCTTTGGGGGTGCACTCTGTTGTGTGGGGCAGGAATCCTGCAGGTTATTGTGTCCTGCTGGGGATTTCTGCCTCCTCCTTCAGCATCTTCCTGCCTGTGGTGCTGGGAGTGGTGCCCTGGGTTCTCAATCTCCTCTGAAAGGAGGAATTCTTGTCTTTGATGGCATTGTTGCAGCTGCAGCTTTATGAACTGCTTTGCCAGCAGCTGCCCTGAATTTTGCTGCACTTGCTTGGCTTCAAACTCCAAACTGAGTTTTCCACTAAGATGTTGCTGTCAGTAAAATACATTATCTTTGGTCGTCTCAATGCTGAAGAAGTCCAGTGGTAAATGTGGGCTCAAAGATTTCTGTCTGAATGGTAGGACATTAATTTTGTATCCCCTGAATGTTGATGTATAATTACTTATCCTAATGCATGTATATTGCCACAGATTTAATGCTAAATTTATCACAGCTTTGCTGAAAGCTGTTTTTCCTCATTTAATTTCTTCCTGGGAATCCACCAACTATAACCTACAATGGTAATTTGAGAAAGATACCTGCATTTCATGTGATATCATCTTTGCCTTCTAGAATGTACTGTTTCATCCTGTCACATCTTAAAGTTTCATTAAAATGAAAATCTGGCTGTTAAATCAGGTGTTCCCCAAAACCAAGAGGTGGGATTTTTTTTTTCTCCTGCTGCTTCTATTTACCAAACTCCAGTGTGTTTTTAGGGGACACTTTGCTTTGGAGGTTGTGGCAGAGTTTCACAGGAGCCTTCAGATAATCATGATGCAATTCCAGTCCCCTTGATATCTCAGTAGATTAATTACCACTGACTCATTATTGTATTTGTAGCTTCAGCTTTCCATATAATACAGTTTTTTCACCTCCCAGCCCAAAGCACTGATTCTCTGTCTTGTGTATTATCAACCACCTCTTACCCTTTTTAGAGGCAAAGAAGTTGTGCTCCTGCTGAGCCTTCTGTTCCTGAAGGATCACCTCAGATGCAGATGCTTAGAAAGCACCATGGCAGTGGAATAGCAGTTATACAACTGTGGTTTCACAGCCATGCACATTATTAAGGCTTTTTTTTCCAGTTTGTATACACTGCTAACACTTATGATGCAAAGATCATTTCTATTTTACAGACTTATTCACAGATAATGCAAAGTACACATTCACAGTAACAAAAAAGATTGTTCTTATTAATGCCTGGATTTGCTGTTTACTTTTCAGTTAGGCATAATTAATCCAGTTCTGTAGATATCATCTGAGTACTGTAAGGCAGTTCTGTGAGCATGACTCACCAGGAGCCCATCAGATAACATCTCTTTATTTGGTTTGATAACAATAACAATTTATGTGTGGGAAGGCTGTTGCTGCTTTTAACCAAGCGTGGTTACTGTGGGTTAACTTGGAGCATGTCTGCACACTGACAAATGAAGCAGATCTCTGATAGCAGATCTATCACCCAGCCCTGCACTCAGGGCTTCTCAGGAAGCATAGCCTGATAGTCTTCAGGCATTTTCCTGGAGAGGTGGCAGTCTGGGTTTCTGAAGCTCCACAGAAGCCCTGTGTAACCTCTGCCAAGTCATTTGTAGCTCTATTAAATCAGGATGTGGTAGTGCCCAAGCCTGACTTGCTCATTTAAAACAGTTGGAGATGAGGAGGAAACTCCTGAGCACTCAGGCTCTGACAAGCCTGGACAGAAACCAGTCCGGGTCACTGAGAAATCCTTTACTCAGGTGCTGTTGTAAATTCCTAATTCTCTTTTTTCATGCCAGAGGAGGTGATCTGATGGATTTGGCCACATTGTGGCTGGTCTTTGCCTGGTGGAGGCTGCAGTCCATTGTGTTTCAGAAGCTGTGCAGGCGTTTGCCAGGGCCAAATATTAACCATTTGCTGGTCACAGCCTTTGGAGACACTGTGTGCACGTGTTTCTGTGTGCTGGCTTTAAGAACCTCGAATCTGTGACTTGAACCCACAACAATCAGACTGCTGGACCAATCAGCAATTGTAGCAGCAACTGTGGTAACTCCTTTTTTCAGTGTATGGTGATAGTCTATAAATAATATGGTCAAGAAACCCCATGTTCATAACCTGTTACGTAGGTAGGTCACTGCAGAGATTTCTCATTAGTAAATATTCATTATTATTTTGGGGGGCTTAGAAAATGCCTATTTGTCACCTTCTACAGTAGTCTGAGCAGGTGCTGCAACCATTTGTAGCTCTTTTTGCACTCAATCTAATTTCCTTGATCGAAGGCAAATTCCTTTCTTGTATTTATATGAAGAAAAGTTGGTATTTTCTTACATTCCTGGGTCCAGCTGAGAGACAGTGGAGATTCTGAGAGGTTTTACAGGGTGTTTTCCCACCACCTTCAGCAAACTAAGCAAATCTGTTTTAAAGATGTGTCCAACATATGGAATTATTTTAGTGATCAAATTCAGAGCATAAAATCCTTCAGGTTTAGAAGTTGCAGCATTATTTATTTAAAGGGGGAAAAAAAAGCCATTTTCACATGGCAATATAATTTATTAAACATCACTCTTTCCTAGAGGTTTTCTTGAACACTGATGACTTTCTAACGTGTAGCAGATACTGTATAAATTACAACCACGAAGAACCTTGTTTTTATATACTTAGTAAGTGTTATCAATAGTAGAAATTCACAGGTGGACAGACAAAAATGTCCTGTCCTGGGATTAACTCTAAAATAAGCTCTGCTGCACATATGTACCATATGGATCTGTTTTCCTTCTCATCCATTACAGAAATGAGAGGAAGTAGTTCATTGTTTCCTCATCCAGCTCTCAGATTTGCAGGTTCCTCAAGGTAATAATTTTTCTATATGGTCTATTTAATGTGCTAGGGAATTTTTTTAAAGCCTTCTGTTGAATCTGTGGGGAGGAGTTCACATTAGTGCACCAAGAAAGAGTTCTGGAGCCACAGTTTTACTATCTCTGTCGTTTCAATTCCCCAAAATTTTTCAATATGTATTTGAATAGATGTAGCTACTATTTCTACAGCTGAAAATGCATTTGGTGTTGGGAGGTTGTATTATCTGAGAAATAATTTTGAAATACACACTCTTAAACAGTTTTATATTTATGCAGACAGGAAAATTGAAGAGCCATATTTAACATTAATTTTGTTTTCTTCACTTTTCTGGGTGAACTTCAGGCCACAGTGAGATTAATAACAAAATATACCTTTACTGTGGTGAGATCAGGATTTATTCTTATATCCTTCAGTGCTTAACCTAAAATCATATTTTCCATGTGCTGTTTTATTAGTTGCTAGAAAGGGAGAATGTATTTCTGACATTCTGACATTCTGAGCAGTTATTTATACAGTTCTGACTGGGCTTCTCCTCTAGTAATTCGAAGTATTTAAAAAGTTGGTGAATATTTAATAGAGGAAGTTTAGCATGAATGCCATGAAAACAAACCTGTTTGCAGGTAGATATTGCAAGGGGAAGATATGGAGGATGTGCACACTCAGTTTGTGTCAGAAACTGATTTCTACTTTAGGCATCACTCATGTACACTTTCTTTCCATTTCACAGAAAATTTGGAAGGGAAGATAAACCTAGGAAAAAGTAGAGCCAAGAACAGTGGTTAACTTTTTGGTTTGGTTTGGTTTGAGCTCTGGGTGGCTGAAGTGATGCAGGGGAAGCTGGGCTGACCTAAAGTGACACAGAGCAGCTGGGGTGGAAGATTCTCCTGGTGATAATACTGAGCCTTTCTTTTTTCCTTTCCAAGGCAAATTCTTGCAGCCACCCAGGGTTCTGCTGGGGCTTGTGCCTTCAGCTCGTGCCTTGCTGGCTCAGAGGCACACTGTCCTGGCTTGGTGCTCAATTGCATCCCCATTCAGCTGCTTAGCTCAGAAATCAGCTTTGCACCTTTCCAGCTGGATCTGAGAGTGAAGGGGGCAGAAGGAGAAGCAGTGCAATGTCTGAGGGGGTTGTTGTCAAAACACAAAGATCAGAGTTTTCAGCTTTGCTCACTCACAGCCTGTGCTCTCTGCAGTGCACAGGGAGGGAGCTCCCCTTTGCTTCTGCTGAGTTTTTGGGCAGCTGAAGCAGAGAGTCAGAAGCAGAATCTCTGGACTGTGTTTTTTTGGGTTTTTTTTCTTTTTTCTTGGAACTGTTCTGGACTAAAACCTGCTCTGGACTAAAACCCAGAAGAGCACCAGGAGCTCAGACCTCTTCAGGGCAGCGAGAAGTTTTGTTGTTTAGGATTTAGGATTGTTCATTTGTTGTGCTGGGGAGTGCTTTGCCTGTTAAATTAATTTTTCCCATTTTCCTCCAAGGAAAATTTTTCAGTTCCCTGAACCAGTTGGTGTAGGGGCTGTTTGGATTTGCTTTCTAGAGGGACCCTATTCAGAGGTTTCTTCCCAAATTTTCCCTAAACTAGGACACCCATCATCCTTATATCTTATGGATATCAGACTCCACAGAGCATCCATCCAGGCATCTTTGGCCAGAGGCAGTGTGGAAATGCACTTAGATCTGAGAGGTAGATGGATCTTTACTGGATCTTTACTAAAACTGGAGCTTTAAAGAGAGGGGAGCAGACAGCACTGAGCATGTGGGACCATCCTGCAAGACTCTGCTCATTTTTGGTAGGTGAAATGTCTGAAGGATAGTGGGAATTTAAGGAGTGGAACTCAAGAAGTGTTTTTTACCAAATCTCATATATCTGGTTTCTCAGCAGGATCCATGCAAGTGCCTAGAGAGGCAACCTCTGGTTCTTAAGGAAAAAAAATATGTACAGAGTTAAAGGATACTGTTGAGTAAGTTAAAATAATGAAGTTCTGGAGTATTAAAGCTTTGAGAAAATTAATGCTCCACCAACTGGACACAGTCTAAAGAATTTGGGAACTTTGAACTAATAGATTTCATAGAGTGAAAGAGAAATATGGACTAGCAACGACAACAGTGACAGTATGGGGTAGGAAAATGCTCTTTCTTGGCAGATCTGAACCAACATGATGCATTTTTCAGCATCAATAGATTCAAAACAGTTGGGTTGGTTTGGTTGTATGAATGCTCCAGCCCAAATATTTTATTCATACTGATTACATTTGCATATGAATCATATGCAGTTTTGAATTTGCCCATTGTCCATTTATGTTTGTTTAAATAATGAGATCATTCCATGAAGTGAGCAAGGCCTAAAAATATGGAGAGAAGACTGTTTGGAATAGTAAGATTTAAAATATCTTATAAATTTTCCCATTTTATGGTATATTATGCAAGCAGGAGCACAGCAATGTGGAGGCACTCTTCAAAAAAGCTAACAGTTCATTAAACAATATATTATATAACAAAGCTTCATTTGTTCCTATTTCCCAGCCAAGACAATTTCCCATTAACAAGTATGTTCTCCTTCTGAACACATTCAAATGTACCATTTTCAAAGACAGCATCACTGCTTCTCTTTTTGTGTCATGTGAAGATCCCAAGTCTTTTCTGGATTGTTTTGTCATTTACTGTAGCATTGATGATTTTTAGAATGCCCTGCTCAAGGCAATGCATATTCATAAACTGAGCAAACAAGGGGGGACTGAATTCTCAAGTTTTATGTTATTGCATTTACATAAACATTTAACAAGCAATAAACTTTTCTTATGCACAAATGGAGACTACCAACTAACCACTTGAGTTCAACAAAGGCTCCTCAAATGTGTACTTAATTCATTGGAGACCTTTAAAATCTTGCTCAAGCCTGAAGAAATTCTGGTTTGTTCGTGCTGCAGCCAATCACTGCACGTGTTAAACGTTTGCTTTAGTGCTTGGTGAAATAAATTTAATCCTATACAATTTGAGATTGGAGCCTTGGTAAAGAGAGCTAACAGCAGCGTGTCAGAACACACATCTGGTGACTTACTTGGGTCTCTTTAAAGCAGAATTTGCAAGGAAAGTAAATGGAGAGTTTAGCCAAAGCCCATGGTAAAAGCTCAATAAAGAAGTGTCTAGGAATAGAATGATATAATATGCAATAAAAGGAAACCACTAAAATTCAATTTCATGCTGAGCTTCTCCAGTTGATATACCTACCAGAAGCTAGATAACCTGAGGACACAATGTGAGAATTATATTAATTAGAGAAAGAGGTATTGCATGTTCTTTCTTAAAATGCAACAGATGATATCATGTGATCTGTGCTGTATCTGTCCATTCATTCCCCAAAGAAATATGGATCACAAGCACAAAAAAATATACAAGCTTCCCCAGGCAAAATGTTTTGGTCCAGAAGATAAAAAGGAGGCAAAATACTTTTCAAATCAGAGAAAAGGCACCAGCACAACAGAGTGGGTTTTGCTGTTCATTTGTCCCAGGCTCCTCCAGATACAGCTTCTTTAGAGATTAGTTTGCTGTTTCTTCCATTTTCTTGTCAGTAGCAGCTGTTACTTGAATATATCAAGAACAGACTTTTCTGACATTTATTTGAACTAGATCTGCTTTAAAATCTGTTGTAAATCAGTGGGCTACATTCTCATCAGGATGTGTATGGAGCCCTAATGCTTTTGCAGAGAGATGCAAAATTTTGAACAGCTGAAAAATTGCAGAAGTAGAAACACTGGCAGGCCAGGCTGGATGGGGCTCTGAGCACCCTGGGCTGGTGGAAGGTGTCCCTGCCCATGGCTGGAACTGGATGAGCTTTAGGGTCCTTTCCAAGCCAAACCATCCTGTGATTCTGTGCTTCCATTACTGAAGGAGTTTTATGCTTGTGTGATCTGCAGAAAATATGTGAAAAATATGTAGAAAATATGATAAGTGTGTGTTCTGCCAGTGACTGGCTTTGATGCATTCACCTCTGTTGAAACAAATTTCCAAAATATTCCAGCTACCCAGTTTTGCATGAATTAGAGGAACTTGCAGAGCAGAAAAGCACAGGGTGATAAAAATGTTTCCCTTTGTGTATTAAATCACAGCACTGCAACTTTGAGTGCATTTTCAAAGTGGAGTGGGAAGCTGTCAGTATCCCTGCCTTGCATTCTGTGTTGATATTTTAAAAAATAGTCCATCTGTTATAAAACAAAATGGGCATTCAAGTGACTGTTAGAGCAATTAACTGGACTGCTGATTGATAAACAGATCAGTTTTTGTTGAACACTGTAATTAAAGCTCTGAGTCTGAGGTATATGAGTCAGGATATATTTTTTGAAAAACCTTCCACTTTCCTTTGCATGTGAACTTGTGCACAACAGTCTGACAGAAGTGCTGACCTCTTCAAAATTCCATTACTGCCTTTCCCTTGAGTGGCATAACTTTAATGCCACATTAGCCTTGTACCACCACCTTTCAGTCTTCCCCTGTGTCAATGTTATATTGGGTATTTAGCTGGATTTGTTTGAATTAGTCAGATTAAAAACATCTCTCAGTTGTGATAATATTTGTTTGACATCTGAACTTCAACATTCAAATGGAAGGCATTTCGCAATGCATTTTATTTATTAATTCATGTTTTTAAAAAATCAAGTGCTTTTCAGTAAACTGTGGTTTTGTCATTTATGTGATATAACCTGCCAAATCTTGGTGTGGTGTTCTTATCTTTTTTGGGGGGGAAGATTGTCTGTACTGCAAGGATATATTTATATATATAGATAGTTCAAATTGTTTGGTATTAGGGGATAAAATGTAAGAACAAGCAAAATAAATAGCAAATATGTTGACTTTTCCTCTGGCAACTACTTAAATATTAAATTTAAATTTAAATTACCAGTAAGCTTTGAACTTTTGAATATGCAGTCATATGTAGTGATCACTTTAATCCTGAAGCAGTTTTTTTAGATAAAAGCAACAGTTGTCATTTCTATGGGGATTTACCTAGCATGGCAGTTAGGCTGTTTAGCATTCTCAAATAGATTGTGTTGGATTTGACAGCTTTAAATTTACTTTTAGCCTTGTGTACATTTTATTGTGGAGAAATTCAAATACTCCATTGAAAAGTTGTTATTAAATTATACACATTGAAATTACTTAGGTTCTTTAGTTGTCAAAATGTTGTTGTTGAATATGGTTGGATTTTTGCTGGCAAACCTGTGTTCAGGTTTTCTTAAAGTTTATTGATATTTTTTTTTTTCCTTTTGTTTCAACAGCTTGATGAAGTTGTCCGTCAGAGGAATCTGCATAGTTTGGAACTTTTCCTTTCATGTGCACAGAAACAGTTAAATGTTTTATTAAAGGAAGAGCCAACCCCAGAGGAAAGCAGAGACTGACATTCTCAGTGCTGATGTTAGTGTGATTTGTGAAGCTTCAAATCTCCATCTAGGAAGAGATGAATATATTCCAATCTTTTTGGATTGTGTCATCGAGTTTAGATTGATCTGAAATGCTTGTTAGAAATGTTTGTGGATCATGTTCTTTTATTTATTTATTTTACTACTATTATCAGGTAGCAAATATGAGAGGGGAAAAAAATCCTTGGGGAAAAAAATTTGTTTTATTTAGGATTTGTTTTATTTAGGATTTTGCTTTCATTATATTTTCCAGTAGCTCATGGTTGAAATTCTAGATAACTGCAGCAATGATGAAAACATTTCCCTGTTATGTCTGTTTTAAATTTGTTAATGTGTTTCATTTTGCCATGTGTTAATGTGATTCACTGTTAGTTTTGATATTTTAAAAAATGGAGTCCAAACCTTTAGTTGATTATAGATACAAATCCATCTCTGTCTCCAAAGTGTCTGCCCAAGTCCATTGCCTCAGGTGAGCCTGAGCTGCTTAGTATTTCTTATTGCTTTTGATGCATAAAAGAATCAAGACTGAAATTAGGGTTGTCAGGCATTTCTTAAGTCACTTATAAACAAATCCAACTCTAGGAACAGAAAAATTTAAAAACTAAACAGTGCATCTGTTTAGGGGAGTGCAAAACATTGCCATGACCAACGTATAGCATGTACTTTATTTCTGTTTTACGCAGCTAGTTCAATTCCAAAAGTCATTTTCTCATGAAATTACGATTAATGTGACTGACCTCAGTTTCAGGAAGAAGATGTATGTAATTATGTGGAGACTAATGCTGCACTGCCTCAGTGGAATTTCTGACAGGATAAGGAGTGCAGCTTGCTGACCTCACATGCCCTTCCTAAGTGCATCGAAGGAAGCAGAAAAACTCCCCACTGACATTATTGGACTTTGGATCACTCATGGCTCTTTCTAGTCTTGCTAACAGCAGATGGAGTGGAATTTCTGTGCCTACACTCTGTTGATTGTAGAAATGGGGCCTTAGTTGTAGAAGAGCTCTGAATGAAATAAAGGAAAATGTGTATTCATGCTTAGGTATGTAAATAAACTAAGGATGATCTCTCTGATGGTGACCTTATGGGCGTTTTTGAAGTGTGGTTCTTGTTATTCAGAGGTGTTTTGGGGTTTTTTGTTTAGCTGATCTTTTTTCATCACCACTTTTGAGAAATTACTTTCTTATAGTAATAAGGGACACCAAATGGTCGCCCATGTATTTGGCAGGATGAAGTATGTATGGCAGAAATTTAAGGGTTTTATTTAAATCTTTTTCCCTGCTTCATTTTTCTAATCAAACCCAAAGGTTTTTTCTTTTGGATACACAGAGGTTCTCTGAAGAAGTAAACAGTGCTGGTTCAACTAGATGATGACCTTACCCTGCAAAGGGATTAAAATCCAGTCCTTTATTTGATACTTGACTGACTGATCATTTTCCATTTTTTCTGGCAGACAAGAAAGTCCTTTAGTGCTAACCAGTTGCCTACTCATTTTCTGTTGCTAAACCAGTGGAACTTTTGTCTCTGTAACTGCACCAAAGATGACACAGATCTCCCCATAGGGGTTTTTTGAATGCCACGGTGCTGTAAAAGGGAATTGATTGCCTAGTGGCTGCTGCTGGCTGGTAGTGTTAGATTTTGGCAAGACTGTACTGGGAGCAACAAGAAACCCTGGAACTAATCCTCAGAATCAAAATACAAGAACTAGAACCTCAACAAAGCTCATATAATATTTTATCTATATGGCCACATACTTCATATAAGAAATAAACCATGAATCTTGTTATATGGGTTGGAGAGTCTGTTGCATGTATTAGAAGTGACTTAAAAAGCAGTGCAACAGTAGTTTATCTGTTTTTAAGCAGATCCAGTGTTTAAAATGCTGTCTTTCCTTGGTGTTAGTCAGGCCCACTCTATTTCAACACTTTTTACTTCATGGTCTAGAGCTGAGCAGTTCTAGACCATGTGATTTGTGTGGTTTGCAGCCAACAGTTAACACAGAGTTAATTCTGAATATTTCTGTAGGTTGGCTCCTTATCTGCTTCCACTATAGGATTCTGGATTGGCTCTGAGACCACATGTGCATGAAAGGGAATAATAGGCAACGTGGGTTTTGTTTACTGTCAGTACTAAACATCAGGAATATTTGAATTTTTGCCTTGCTGTGAGAATCTCATTGACAAATTACCCTTGAATTCCTTGAAGCATTGAATTCCTTCACTCCATCATTAGGTGGCAGAACAAAGAAATACCAGTAGTCATTCCAGAGGCTGAGATCACTTTAGTATTTTGAATTTTTTGTGCATCTTTACATTGGCTTCTGACCAGAAGTGTGTCATGTCCTGCCAGCTCAGTGATGGTGAAGTTAATTCCTGACTGTCTGAAATTATCCAAGCAGACATGACCTTAGAGAGCCTAATTCCTTTCCACACCAAACCTCCCTTACAGCACTTGAGACCCTGCTCTTCCTCTATTTCCTGTGCCCACATTTGAGCTTTCAGTTTTTCCTTACCCCTTGGATGAAGGGAACATGAGATAAGATTTTGTCTTGTTTCCTGGAAGCAATTAGCCACCAATACAAATTGTTTATCAGGGTGACTCATAATTTATGCTCACTTTCAGCTCACATACAGTGTCATTGCAGCTATCAAATGAACTCAGTTTAGGTCCTGTAAACTCCATTGCAGGAGTGATTTAATGTGTGGATGAGATTGTCTTAATTTATTTTTTTTACATGGACATCCTGAATGCTGTATAGAAAGATTTTATGACATCTGTGGCATTCTTTTTTCATCAATGGTCCATAAATGTGCCAAAGAAATACTAAAACACTTTTTACATTTGCACAATTCATGCCTTCTATTCAATTCATTTTTTTTGCTGGAACTGACAAAAAAAAAAAAAAAAGGTTTATTTTCTGTGCTCTGTCCAAGAATATTTTTCTTCTGAGGCTTCAAGAAGATTCATCTGCTACCATTGTTTTCATTGTTTATTAATTTTAAAACCCACACAAAACTAATAGTCCTGCTGCTGAATTAGTCATATTTGAAAAGTAGAACATCTCAGAAAAACCACCCAACTTGCACTACCAAGTTTTGTGTTTGCTGAGTTGTTCAGGTTTTATATTTGTTTCACCTTTCAGTGATAAGAATTATAGTTATTATGCTAGTAGAAATAATAGTAACAATATTTTTCTGTGTTAGATGTGGTATTGATATTTCATCCATGTCTTAAATGTTGTGTAATTATAACCATTTTAAAATGCATCAGAGATTCATATTTGCTTATATTGCCTGTAATTCCTCACATTTCAGACTTATACAACCAGCATATTTTAGATGCTTTCCATTGTCTGGAATAGATAATACAATGCACCAACTATTACTGAATAAACACTCAAACTATTCTTTTTTTTCAGATGACAAATTTAAACTAGTTAAACAATGAGATGTTTATTAATACACATATCCTAAAAATATTATTCCCAACAAAATGCTACAAATTTATCCTTTTTTTTTTTGTCCAGATTTCAAAATGAGTCTGTAGTAATAGGTATAGAACAAGTTAAAATATTTTGTCTTCTCTCAAAAGGCAGAGTGAATGAAATTCTTTGTTTTCCCAGTAGTCCATTGATGGTCATCAAATGCCTCTCTGCACTTAAAAAGAAACTTATCCCAACTGACCTCCTCTACACAATGCTGTAGGAGTCTCTTTAACCCTGAGGAAACAGAACTGCCTTTGCTGAATGAATTTGAAGGATGCTCCAGTTTTACTGCTACCAAATCAGGGCACTGCTTTAGTGTTCACGTCAATCTTGCTGCATAAATTTTCCAGAAGATGGCTGGTCATGGTGACACATGGTCAGTCTCTATTTTTGTGGCAGTAGTTTTGAAAATTCCATGACTTGAACACCCCAGTCTTTTATTATGATCGTACATTACATATTTAGAGCATGATTGGAGGCTCTGGCTCCCAGGAAGTCAGCAGGAATTCTGCTGTTGGTTATAAATGTCTCCCACATTTCTTGCAGTTGTGACCACGATGAATATAACTCATGCAGTTATGTCTTTGTATGGTCCTAGAAATATACCAAGAAATCAAGAGCAGAATTTGTGCTCAGTTCTTTTAAGGAAGTGTCAGCACTTGTTCTCTTGGTGGTGTCGTGGAAAAGGGGGATGAGCTGTTGGCTGGAGGTGTTGGTCAATGAAAAACTTGTGTCTCATTGTTACTATACTGCTGCTAAGAAGGTCTCATCTCAGAAAATAATACTACATGGGAATTTGTACTTCAAAATTATATCCAAACCCCCAAAATAAAATTAAACTTGAATTAAATTAAATCAAATTTTAAAGTGTAAGTTTATGCTTTTTAAAATTTGGAAGCATTGCAAGGTTGACACGTTGACACCCAAATACATTAGTCTGACAAATGTCAATGTTTCCTGAGCAGAATGTTTAACAGCTTCTCTGGAGCTTGCTGGGGATACCACTGGATCAGGATGATGAACATATTCTTGCTTGATTGCCACACTAGTATTAAAAACAAAGTTATGTACACAATGGAGAAGTCTTTACTTGTCTGCCAGATAAAATGGGAGAGGATCCAGCTGTTGTGTCCAAAGATAATGTATCATCTAATCATCATCATCTAATAATCATCATCTAATGTATCATCTCCTTGGGAATCTGAAATGTGTTTGCTTCTCGGATTAAATAATTTTTCATTTGCAGAGACTGGAACAAAAACTCCTGTAAGCTCCAGACAGCAAGTGCAGAAGGTCTGCAGAGGATGGTGGTTGTACAGGAGTGACAAGACTACCCAGAAGAATACAGATTATCACAAGCAGGGTGAGCATCAAGTTGTGCTCAATTTGGCTGTGTCAATATGTAATATGAATGTCAGAGTCACAATGTGTGTGCACATTTTCAACACGACTTTTCTTCCACAAATTTGTCAAAGAACAGGTGAGTTGGAGGCAGGGATGGCACAGTCATTCTTCACAATATGTAAGAAAGATTCAAATGGATGATTGATTGATTGATTGATTGATTGACTGATTGTATGTTGGCACCAAATGTTGATCTTTATTTTGAAGCATAAGCATCCAGAATTTCCTGCTGGTTTTCACAGAGGAATCATACAACTCAGTTGTCTGTAGCAATTACATGTTTTGATCAAATTTTTTTCTCTTGGTTGAACTGCTAAGTGGATTAAAGTCTTTTATATCCCTCGTATACTTATGGTATTATGCAAAATTTGATCATGACTATCTCCAGGACAAAGCTTTAGAAATGTCAGTTAGCAACCTTAAAAAAGGTTTTCTACATTACAGCAAGAGTTGATCCACACTTTGTAGACTTTCTGTTGTTGAGCTCCATGAAATGAATGCAAAGAAAGCAAAACTGGAGTGACAACTGGTTTGGTTTTATTAATCAAGCAAGCCTGTTGGTCAATCATGTCTTTCACAGTGCTCTGAAAAGAATACATACTTTTATGAGAGCATCCAGAAATCAACCAGAACAGATGTGTTTGCTGACTTTGCAAGTCAAAGTTTGCTAGTGGATTTTACTCCTGCTGTGAAATAGCAAGGCTGGGACTTTGCTCATTGTTTCTAACTAATGCCTTGCCTTGCTCACAATGGGGCTTTGAGGGAAAGTCAGCTATACCACCCTCAGAAAGGATTCTCTGATGAAGAAAAACACTAAAAAGTATTAAAGCATGGAGTCCAGCTGGGAACATGGTGCTTCCATGTCCAAAGACACCATCCTGTCAACTTCTCCAGCCAAATCTGTCGTTGTACTCCAGATTTGCAGGGGGAACCCCCCTCAGATTACATTGAGTGTTGGAGGGAAATGTTTTAGCACACTTGCACAGTGAGGATACATCTGGCACTCAGCAGTGGTTCCTGACACGCTGTGCTACTGTCTTGGCCTTTTGAAAATGTTGAATTTTCTGTAGCTGCCTCTTGTGCATTGTGTTAAACTCACTTCAGTTACTATACTGAAAGAAAACTTGGAAAGATCTTGAATTTTCTGTTCTTTTTTAATAGTGAAAATTTCTGATATGTCCTGGCATAGAGAAGGAGGAGGTTCAGTACTGCATTCACATTCTTCCAGTGACAGGCATGGTGTGGATCTTTCTGCACATCATCAAACACGAGTCCTTTGCCCTTAATGCTTCAAATTGGCTGGTGGGACAGAATGCTTCCTCCTCAATTTAGGAATCTGGGGTTATTTGCAGAAATGGTATCACATATCATTCAACTCTAGGTTTGGTAGCAATGTGGTGTGTGGTTTGACAGGTTTGAGGAATTGCCCACTTTCTACCCTTGTGTTTTCCTCTCATTAAATGGTCCATAAACTAGTGCCCCAATATATACATGCTTGACAGTGCTAGAAAATCCTGGTCAAACATTATCATCAAATATGCCAAGATCTTCACATATTTTAAAAAGTCACTGAGTGGCTTTAGTCATTTTAATAATATATAGTCTTTTTTTTTTTTTTTTTTTTATTGTGCATTGTGGTTTTGAACTCCTTAATATTCAAGCTTTCCACTGGAAATACAAGTGCTGGAAAGTCTTTTTTTCCCCTTTATGGGATCTGAGATGTCCAGGATTGCAAGAGGTCTGGTATGAAAGGAAACATCAAATATTATAAATCCTGTGATAAAATCCCCAGGGTTGTAGCCATGGCTGGAATTTCCCCTGAAGGAAGGTGTCACACTTCTGTCCTGCTGTTGAGCTCAGTTGTGTGGCCACAGCTTCTCTATGGTGAGGGCTTGGGGCTGATTTGCACAGTGGCTTTCCACTAAGAGCATCTTCCTTGGGGATCCTGCACTCCTCTGCTTCCACTGAGACAACGTAAGCACTGTGCCACTCTCTCAAGTTGTCCTACATCAGGTAACCTCCAAACTCTCAGCAAACGTTTTTTATTAAGATTATACAGGAGAAAATGTCACAAATATCACTGCTAGAAAACAGAGGGACTTTGTGTAAAAAAATTGACCAACTGCCTCTGCTGCAGCTCCTGGAGCAGCAGCCCCTGTGATCCAGCATGGAGTCCTCACTGTTGATGGTCAGCCTCAAATGTGGATAAAACTCTGCAGCCCCTGAATTAATCACTCCCATGTTATTTGGCTCATTCCCCACAAAGCTGACAGGCTGCTGGGCAGCAGATAAGGCAAAAACGTGGGGGCTGACGTGTGCTCCCCGTGTCAGGTTTCTGTCAGTGGTGCTGTTTACAGGAAGGTTTCTTCACATTAGAAATTCCAAGTCTTACCTCATTCCAGTACACAGTAAAACAAGATAAAATGTGTGGAGATGGAGTGGTCAAAACATGTATTTGCAGGATCTGTGACTTAAATCTCAGCAATTGTATTTCAAATATGTTTGCCAATGAATAGCTGGAAAGCTTGGTACTGCTGAGGAAATGTTGTAAACCTTTTCCCTGTTGGTTACCCTATGGATATCTAAACTGAGGTTAAAAAACAAAGAGCATAAATAAAAGTGTCTAATCACAGGTTCTCAGACATACACAGAAATTTTCAAAGCTTATTGTGTCCTCGTAAAGTTTATTAGAGCAAAGACAATGCAATGGACTTCGACCCATAAGAGCACACAGAATGTGCAAATCACACTCTGAATTGACTGGAAAAGGAGAACATTACTGGTTCTCATTGTACAAATCAATACCAAAAAGCAGCTTGTGTCTTTCAATAGAAAAAAGGGTAAAATTGTGGAAGAATAATGATCCATCAGCAGTGTAAGAAGATTTAGTTTAGTAATGTAAGAAAATAATGATTTAATACTGGACTAAGACCGAGTTAATAATGTGAAATATGAATATTCTTTTTTCCAATGCTGCAATATTTGACATGTAAGATAATGGAAAACATGAATAAATGGCCATGCTGGAGAGTCATTTTTATTGTCCTTTGAAGTAGGTCTGCTGCTATGCATTTCCCAAGGAGAGCAGCACTGCAGGGAGCAGAAGGAAGGTGGAGCAAATGGCTCATCATCATTAGTTTAGAGGAAAATTAAAAAACAACTAGGCAAACTTGCTCAGAATAATCAGGGTTTTAGAGCTCCCTGGGAAAGGTGTTTTCACCACTTCCAGATCAGAGCATGGATTGCTGTGATAATTCTGAGCCACGTGGATTTGACTCATCTTTAAGGTCTGCTCATTTCAAAGTGAATTCAGTATTTGAGAGTTAAAGCAAGAAAAAAAAAAAAAAAGAAAAGGAATTATTGCAAAAACTGATTTTGAGTTATCAACATGCAGGGACTAGAAACTTTCCAGGCTAGTTTAAACTGTTTATTTCCCTAAAGAAAGTAGTATCAAACACTAAAGGGAAATGAAGAGCATCCAGGAAAATTTTGCCTAAACATAAAGACAGTCCAATGCCAAAAAATGGCACAGGCAAAAACTGCACTAATTATGAAATTTAAATAACAAGGCTACACACTTAAAACCAAAATAAGAAACATGCTGCTAGTCTTTGAAAAGAAACAAATTTAAAAGCTCTTACTAATTTGCAGTTCTACAAATTCTCCTCCAACTTTTCAGCAACATGCAGAGGAACAGATCAGTGAATCCACCTGCAGAAATTAGAGCTGAGGTGAACTTCTAGATGCTGGAACCTGGAGCTTTATAATAATAAAATAATAAAATAATGAAATATATACTGTACTGGGTGTTGATGTCAAGGTTTTGGTGAAGGGGAACTGCAGAGGCTCCTTGTGCCAGACACAGCCTGTGTGTCCTCATAGGGGGTAAAAACGGGCCAGGGAGAGAAGCTTTCTTCATTTTTGTTTCTCACCATCCAACTCAATTTTAATTGGCATCAAATTAAATTAATTTTCCCCAAGATGATCCCATTTTGTTGACAGTAAGATGAGCTCCCTGAACCTCAACCCACGAGTTTCTTCTTGTTTTCATCCCTCTGCTCTGTTGGGGAAGGACAGTGAGCAAGCAGCATCAGAGCCAGCCAAGGACAGCCCACCAGCCATGCACCAGCACTGGAGCCTCGGGGAGAGCTCCTCTGAGTGATTCCCACTCCAGTCAACAGGGCTGGAAAACCAGTGGGGGTCTCCCACAGCTCTTCCCTCACCTCACACTGTTGTTTATTGCCATCAAAAGCTGGGAGAATAAGAATGGGGGAAGGAGGGAGAAAGGGCATAGTCTAGAGGAAGAGACATAGTGCCAGAGGAGAGGCTGCTCCTTTTTCCCCAAGTCTTCCTTCCTCAGCACACATTTCCTGATGAGGGTCCCAGCAGTGGGAGGGAGCAGCAAACAGAAAGGTGGGAGACCTCAGCCAACAGTGAGCTGTTCTGTGCTCAGGGTCAGGAGGCTGGATGAGGGAATATCAATAAAGGAACAGCAAAGCAGCTGGTAAGAAAGGAGCCCCCAGCACTGGGAGCTGGCACCAGAGAAGTCAGCAGAGCAGGGAGTGCCCTGAACACTGAACACAGGAGCACAAGGGTGCTCCTGCATGAAATCAGTCTCTGCACGAAGGGTGCAGTGCTGAAGATCACAGGAACCTTGGAGTGGGCAGTACTGAAAAGAATGAAGATGGTGGTTACTGAGAGGAAGGCTTGACAAGGCTAATCAGAAAGAAAAAATAAATAGTGACCATTGAGATTCAAGACTTGAGTTGGGGAGAGGGAGGCAGGAGACCAGGATGAACTTCTGTGTAATGTTTGCTTCCACACACGCACTATTAAAGTTGGAGAGTGGTGCTGAAAGGGATTTAAATAGAGTTGATTTCCTGAGCTTGTAATGAGTCTATGCACTTTGGGTTTGGCTGAATTATTTTCCATTTTTATTCCCTTTTTTTTTTTTTTTTTTTTTTCCACAGGAAGAAGTAATAATATTTTCAAACCAACTATAGTTCTGGTCCAAATCAGTTTTAAGATTCTAGTTTGGGAATGACAGGATCAAATTCTCACAAGCCTTCTCAGGAGATTATGGCCCAGCAAAAATTAAGATATTTCTGCTGTCTTGATCTGGATCCATAAATTCTTTCCACTTCTGAGTCTGCTTTCCACTGAGTGCTGCTAAGGTGTATTTGAATCAGAAAAGTCAACTCTGAGAAGTTGTTTTTCTCTCTTCTTTGTCCTCTTCTCTCCTCCCATGTCCTAACCCCCAACACTCACAAGTTTCACTCCCTCCTGTTTCTACCTGGCTACCAAAAAACAAAAGGAAAACAAAAACCTCACAGCTCACTCTTCTGTTTTTTTAACAAGATCAGATCTTGAGGCTTTGGTTTTGTCTCATGTCTATATGAGGTAAAAACCACTCACCTTTTTTTTTTTTCTCCAGCCTTAAAACCTGGTGTTGCTTGGGTTTGTGGTCTAAAGGAGATTAATGTCCTCATGTATTCTCAATAACAAGTATTCTCTTTTCTTTTGCATTCAGGTTTCTTTTGCATTTATTCTGTAGAATCACATGACCTGCTGGGTTGGATTGATAGCCAGTCTTAAGCCAATTTTTTTTTCCCTATGCTGCTAGGTTTCCCTGCTGACTTCTGTTTTCTGATGTGTTTTTGACTTGCCATGGTATGATACAATGCTGTCAAGACAGATAATAATTTTCTGTTTGTTTGGGTTTTTTTAAATACTGTCAAAATACTTCATGAGGTGGTCCTCAGCTTTCCAGGGAGGAAGCACCAATATCCACACACATGGAGATCCACACTTACCCATCACAGATGTCACACTGAGCTGATCAGGCAGCCCTTTTTGAGAAGCTGTAGTTCTGCAGTCAAAGGCAGAGGAGGAGTTTTGCAAATCAAAGCATGACTGCAGAGTTGCTTGAGCAGTGACTCACTGAGTAGTCACTGTAAATAAATTAGTTTGTACCTCAGTTTACTGCACTGTAAAAACTAAGCATCATTAAAGTGTCTAGAAGTTGAAATGTTATTCTGAGAACATGCTGAGGTGCTTTCTAACCCAGGTGAGCATTGGTAAGTGATGTCCTGACTGTATCTCCCCTGAGAAATAGGCAAATTTGTGTTTGGAAAGCTGCCATTCCCAGCAGCCATGCACTCAGAGCATTCTTTCTTCTCCACCTTCCCACTTTGTTTGTAAGGGACTCTCCAGTTGTTTTCTTTACACTGGAAAATGTGAAACACAAAGTAAGCACGGAGCAAAAAAAATTGCTAATGAGTGCTAAGGAAGGTAGAACTGTTGGGATTTTTTTTTTTTTTTAGGAACTATTTCCTCCATAAAAAATCTGTGCCTTCTTTTTATGGGAGGAGGTAAAAAGCAAGGAGTTGGGAGCAAGGGTGGGGGGAAGGCTGCATGTGGCTCTAATGATTAAATGTGAGCTTTGCGCCTATTTTTTTGGCCTGCTAGGAGCTGTGTACCATGGTGATACATAAACAAGAAGTGACCAATTATTCATGTGAAAAGAGGCTTCATGAATCACGGGGCAACAGTAAATTATGTGGAAAAGCACATTTCACACTCTTTTCAGGATCTAATCGTGACAACATGGAATCTGTATAACAACCATGTGCCCATTCCTTTTAGCCAGACGGGGGGGTTTGGGTAGGAAAAGGGGTTCTGATAGTACTGGAATGGCTTGCAACAAACCCTTTCTTCTCTTTTTGAGGAGAAAAAAGCCTGCTTTAGCTGCCTGCTCAGTGTGGCTCATTGAAGTACGTGCCAGGTGCATAAATGAAACCCTGGCAGGAGTGGCAGCCCGGAGAAGGTCAGCCCCTGAGGAGTGTGTTGTTTGCTAGCAGAACACCAAGGGAAGGTGTGTGCAGTGCCACCAGTTAGCTGGAGATGAAATAACTATTTTAGCAAGGCAGCATCTCTGTCCACTGGCGTGCAGTTTTGCTTCTTTGGTGGCACACTGGAAGGGAGAGGTTTTTCCACGTTTTTCCTGCTGTAGTCAACTTGCTCTGCATGGGTTGCTCCTCACTCGAAGGATTGGAGTTCCAGCCTCCCACACCAAGCCCAGGGGCACAAAAACCCTCCCACACTTGGGCCTGATCTTGCAGTCAGCTCTACCTGAGGGCAGAGTCGTGCAGACTCGAGTCTCTTTGACTTCACTCGGTCTCTGGGATGGCACTTTCATCCCCTGGCCCCAGACCAGGCTGTGCAGCAGGGGAGCTCCTGTTGGAAAGTGGCTTTTAGGTAGCAAGGATCTGTTTCTCCTCCTGCTTCTGGTGAAATCCCATGGATCAAAGTCCATCCTTGCCTTCACTGCCCGGGGCTGCTTGGCTTCAGAAATCCATCAGCTGTGTCACTGCACGTGTGGAATCTGTCTGGTCCAAGCAGCCTCCCCACACAGGGTCAGAGCTGCTTGGTTCTCAGGTGCCTTGCTGGTGTAGGGCTGTGTTAGCACACCCAGAGATTGCCATGCCTGCACAAACCCCTTTTGTCATGGAGTGCAGTGTCTGAGGGGCATCTGCCACTTGGAAAAGCAGGCAGCCAATCTAACACGACAGAGTTTGTGGCTCTGAAAGGTCACTCCAGTGACTTGTTGAGAAAGAACAGACACCCCTTAGCAAGGATCATAATATCACCTTTCCATTAGCACCTAGATTCCAAAGAATGAGGTCAGAATAGACATGGAGTATGTAGCACTTGAACCCCTTAACTTGACTTAAAGTGGTAAAGAGAAAAAAAATTATTTTAACTTTAAATCAGGATGCCAATAGTTAGTAACACACAGCTTCTGGACTTGGGAGCCCTTCACAGTGAAAAATTCACGTGCAGAGGTGCAGGCATAGAGAACTACATGCAGACAGGATAATCAGAAAGGGCCCAAAGTCCACAGGTCCTACTTTCAGCCTGTTTTCAGAGACTGCACTTCTCCCTCATTCTCTGTGTGTTGGATGGCCAGCCATGGTTTTGAACAGCAGGGGTAAAATTCCTGCTACCAAAGGACATTAACTGAGAGTTCACACTGATTTTGTTTTTTTAGTGGCTTTGCCTGGGATGAAATGACTGCATGGGGGGACAGTGGCAGCACTAGACAATCCTGTGACATCCTTTGAGCTCAGGGTGGCTGAGGAGAAGGCGTGAGAGGAGGGGCAGGTTTGTGCTGCAGGGGAAGAGTCCTGCTGTTGGAACACTCCTCACATCAGAGGTGTGGGCCAGTGTGTCATGCCACAAACAGGGCAAAAAAGAGCCAAGGTGCCCACAGCCCCTACTTCACTTTTTGTTCTTTATCACCATTCATCAGGTGCCATGTCACATTTAATATTTTCCATTTGCTTTTGGCCAATATGGTCTGGTACTGCTCAACAGCAGAAACCTGTTGATTCTGGACTGCTAACTACTACTGGCTGGCACACCAAACTGTAGGGTGACTGAACTGTGGTGGAAGACAGACAGAATTGTTTCCAATGTACACCTAAGGAGGCCCTCAGTAAAGCAAACATTGATTTTGGAGAAGGGCTTTTTTTATTTATTTTTTTTTTTTTTTTTACCTATCTGCTGCCAGCAGGCTGTAAATAGGATCCCTATATTTTCCCCTGTTGATACTAACCCACATTGGAGCTCATCAGCAGCCTGCAAGCCAGTAGAAGTTGCTGAGCACTGCTAGAAGCCACACACACCTCGGAGCAGATGAGGTCTGTCCCAGCTGTCAGGGACTGCTTACAAGCAGGGAAGGCACTGTGGGCAGCCCTGCAGCCCACGGGTGGCCTGTGACTGCTGCCTCAATGGGTTCTTCTTGCCTCCATGGCCCAACTCCTGCTGTTATAAATCATATAGGTACCAGTTTGTTCCTGGAGCAACTTGTTTGCTTTATTTATTTGGAAAATTTCAGTAACTGCGCTCTCCACAGCCTCTTTTTCTGCTGCTGAATTTGCCATCACTGGGGCTCACTCAAGAATCCTCTGTCTTAACAGTGTGTGATTTCCCCTCATGATTTCTGAAGCACATTCTGAATAGATGTGCTGGTGAAGTGTGGTAAATACATTTCCAGATAAAGTGATGGTATCTCAGAAACGACCCACTTCTCTGGAGACAGAATGGCACAGATTTGAGGCACCCTCAGACTGAAAAAGAGTTGGACATCCTGTCCTGCTTCCCTCCTCCCCCAATTTTAAGATCAGCGAAACATTTAGAACAGAAAACAATTTATTTTTAGTACAATCACACAGTCACTTCTGGTTTTATTTATATTTAAATTAAAACCAGGTTTTAGCCCTTCAGCTAACTCAGAATGCTAATGTTACTTAAGAAAGGGGGGAAAGAAAGAAAAAAGAAACAAAATAAGAAAAAGTTTAAAATAGCTAAATAATTAGTTTTGACCTGGCATCCCACACTGAGAGGAAACAACAGCACCCTGTGATGGCTACAGGCTTTAGAAAGTTGGTGGAAAAACTAGTCAGATGTGCTGTGCATATGCAGAAGGGCATGGGTTACAGGAGGCACGTGTATGCTGTGTGGCCAAGAAATAGTTAAAACACTGCTTGGGCTGAGTCAAATGCCCAGTGGTGCCTGTTTGGAACATTTTCCTTTGAGTCATTTTGTTTGAAATGTAATAAATGGCTGGTCAATCTGTTGTTAGAGCTCTGTAGTTGTTGCCTGGAATATTATTCCAAAATGTTTACTCCACAGAGGTGTCTCATGAGTGGTACCTCTTACTCACATCTGTCACTTTTTTTAGGAGGGGTAACTTGAACTTTTTTTTCTTTTCACTCCCATCTCACAGATGTTCAGACCAGCAGGGCTGTTTCCTTCCGTCACCCTGTCACTGCATATGCATTTCTGAGGGGAATTCAGGGACAGATTTAAAAGTGATTGAAGTGAGCAGAAAAAACAACTTTAAGTCGAGTATATTAATAATTAAAAAATATTTCCAGTACTACCAAAGTGCTTGGGAAAAAGTGAAAAGATCAATGACTGGTCATAGGGAGGTTTCAGTGAGAGATCCAGATCTATTCTCTGAGATGTTGTGGAAGTCAGTGAGTGAAGAGCATTAACATAATAATCCCCAATACTCCTAAAATCCCAAATTCATGATGTGTGAGCATGTTTTACTGGACTTTTTGGAAAGCTTGCTATGTATGTGAGACAAAGGAAGCTCTATGTGATTTATCTTTATGCAGCCATCCACTGTGGTCCACAAACAGCTGATGTGCTCCTGCCACAAACTCCACACAGCCTGGAACCAAAGGGGAGCTGCAAGGAATGTGGGAATGGTGTGTTTGACCTAAAACTTCAGGGTGTGCACACTGCCAAATCCTTTTGGTGGGGAACTGTGAACTGGGGCTTGTGCTGGTGCTCTTTGCTGCAGTCCCTCCAGACCTCCCTCCTCTCTGCCCTCAGTGAGGCTGGATTCATGATCTCCTCTTCAGTGCATGGACTTGGGTCTGATAGCTGTTTTGGGAAAAGGGTGGATTGTCTGCAAAGGTGTGCACGGGACTCTGAAGGAAAGTACTGCATTGCTATCCCTCATGGCATAAATATAAATTTATTCTTTCAATTTCTTGAAAGCTCCTCATCTTCATTCATGCAGAGACCACTGTTGTGGAAGGAATGAAGAACAATGCCATCTAAGCTCTCCTGCCCAAAGCAGTGAGAGCAAGGACACTGCACAGGTTTTTTCAAGATTACATACTTTCCAAAGAGACTGGATAAAAACCCCTCTGTCTTCACTACAGCATCCCACCAAATCTCATCTGGATGAGCTGATTCAGATCAGGTGGTCACCAAACTAGTTTGTACTATTTCCATTCACTTGCTGTCTTAAGCCATTTCCATTGTGAATTTGTTTTGTGTATAGAATCAATCTGGTAATTGTTCTTTCAGAGAAGCTTTGATTTGCACTTTATACCAGGAGCTGTGTTTGATTAACTGTCTTTTTCAGATGGTAAAGTATTGGGGGAAAACTTTCCCTTTCCCAGTGAACAGAATGATTTAATTTGCTGAGGAATTAATTTTTCTTGCATTTTTTAAAAGTGCTGTTTTTTTCCTGTTGTCAACTAGGGTCTCATCTTGATGTCTCAGACAATTTAAAGCACTGTGCTGATGTAGGGGATGCCAATATCACACTTAGCCTGGCCTGTCAGAGTTCTAGAGCGGGTGTGACAGGGGAGAGCATCTGGTTCAGCTGGCAAGTGTTCCCACAGCCTTCACAACTGTGAGAGTTATGGGCTGCCTGTACCACAGGGGATCCAGAGGCAGTGTTAGTTTACACAGGGACTCTGGGGAATAAACAGAAGGTCCTCACATGGACAGAGCATGGAAAGCATGAGTGGGAAAACGCTGGGCTGTCTCCAGACACCCACCTCGAGAGTGATGGGGTGCTATGGTCTGGCTGGGATGGGGAGGAGTTCCCTGGAAGAATCCCAGGCTCACGTTGTCAGGCTGTGCTTGCAGCACAGAACTGCAAACTTTCTCTGGTGCTTTGCCTCTGGGCATTGTGTCTGATTCTGGGTGAGGACCTTGTGTGAAGCGTGAAGCACCCAGACCTGCTGGGAGATCCACACTTAAAGCGAGACAGCTGTCTGCTTGGAGCCTGGAGTGGCTGAAATCTTCCTGTGCTGCAGGGACTGCTTAGAGGATGAGCATTTCCCAACCTCTTGACCAGTGTCCCATGGCTTCACATCTCCCCAAACTCTTCCTCCCTTTCACGTAAAGCAACCAAGCGCACATGGAAAGCGCGTCTGCTGTCAGTGCTGAGCTTTAGGAAAATGTCTAGCAACTGACAGGAAGCACTTTGTGACCTCATCTGGCAACAAATAAAAGGCAGTTCTAAAAACAGCATTTAAAACAGTGACATTTAATTGGTATCTGCCAGAGTAGGACACACACAAACTTCGTGTAAGTATAACCTGATTGTCAGCATGAAGGAATTTGGAGATGTTTTGACATACTTGACAGTATGTAATGAAAGTGTTGAATAGGAAGTGAGAAGAGACTTTTTAAAAAAAAAAAAAAACAAAACAGCTATTTTTGTTTAAATACCCAGTCAAAATTTAACACTGCAGTAATGCCCTACTCCTCTTTTCCTTTTCATAGTTTTGTTCCATGTCTCTGTTGTTTACATTCCTGTCAATTTGAGCGAGCTTATGGTTGAAGTCATTACCTTACTGTCCCTTTTTATCAGAAGAAGAAGCATTATAATTGTCAATTATGGATTTCTTAATGAAACATCTGAAATTTCCTTGAGTCATTAGGAAGCAGATGTGTATCCATCGGGAAAAATGTCAGAAAACATGGCCAGCACCATTTAAAGCATAAATGGGACATTCTGGAAGAATATTCAGTGGGGAAGACTGCTTGGGGGTTGGCAGAGCTTTCCTCAATGCTGAGCTTGGGTTAATAAAGTGGGAAGAAGATGGTTTTCCTTCATCATTATGTCCCTCTGGCTTTAACTGGTGCTTACATGGAAGTAGGACTGAGTTTGGGTGACATTTATGCAGCTTAAATAAGTGCTTTGTTAAATTATTCTGGCCCGAGTTTTTTTCTGTATGACTGATGGTGAGGAATAATGTACAGATCCCAGCTAGTGCTGCAGGAGTGTTTTCATTTCCATGAGATGCTGTGAAAATCCACTGCTGTGGCTTTACAGTGCTGGCCCCTGAGCCACCCAGGTAAACCTGAAGTGCACCTGAGCATACAGAAGCTGATTACCTTTAACAAAATCCATCTCACAGCCTGCATAATCTGGTCTCCTTTGCAGTCTAGTTCAGAGGCAGTCAAACAAAGAGGTTTTCCCTGTTGTGATGGAAATCCTCTTTGAAACAGCTCAGGAAAATCTAAGAAAGAAAGAGGGACTGACGTGGTCTCTCTTGGAGAGAGTGAGCTGCTTAACAGCACCAGGAACTGGCTTGGAACAGCAGATGAAAGGATGTTATGATGTGTCAGTAAGGCAAAGGAGACCCCAGGCAGATCTGATTTAGGCTCAGCTGTTAATCAAAAATTCTGGGGAAAATCCAAGCCTCCGGAGCTTGAACAGAAATAGAGAGGGCTGTTTCCTATTATACAAGCACATAAAGCTGTGCTAAAGGGGAAATCCAACAGGAAAAGGGCTTTTCTGCCCATCCAGCTTGGGCATGGTGCTGGAGCACGAAGAGGCACAGGGTGCTGGGCCATTTTCTGGAGCAGTGCACCTGTCAACCCATGGCATGAGATGGAGACAGAAATACTCCATGGGTGTTCTGCTTGGAAATCCCTTTCCATGCACTCTCTAAAGAGTTCTGTCAGTCCTGCTCAGGCCAGCTGTCACTTAGGACCCCTCCATGCATAGGCCTCATCCAAAACTTGTCAAGAAAAGGATGCTTGTTGACTTTAATGGGCTCTGAATCTAGCCTATAAAACAACCTGACATCTGCAGAAAATGCTCAGGCCTTAATGACTGTCTTTCCCTAGGGTTTTGGAACATCATTCCAATATCTGGGAACCTTGCCTTCCCTGGTGTTTCCCATTTGGTAGAGGATTTTTAACAGATTAAAAAGCATAAGCTGCAGGCCAATTGGTTCCTCACTTCCTGGGTTAGTTCAGGTTCTGCTGCAGATGAGAATGTCAAATAATCCTTTCCAGATCTTGCCCTTGTGCTGAGAACCTGGGATGGTCTAAGAAAGCAGTATTGGATATTGCAGAGAATATAGAAAGCAAGGAAGATAACATTGTCACCTGTCAAATTGTAATTGCAGCTCCTTTCTTTGAGCAGATAAGAAAAGTCTGTGGCTGAGTCAAGGGACCTGGCAGCAACCAAAGGGTTGAGATGCTTTGGATGGCATAAACACTGCATGTCCTGTTTGGCTTTCATCCTTTTTATTCTGCACTCTAGCAAGTCTGGGAATAGGAAACCACCACTTTTGTCCACAAAAGGCTGACCACACATACTCACAGCAGGAATCTTACCAGGTTTGTCTTTCACTGCCTCCTTATGTAACAGCAGTGCATAAAGGGCAGAGAAAGGAGTCTAAACCACTTGGAGAACCCTGCACAGAATCTCAGAGTGCAAGTGACCACTGACACATAAAATGTCCACTGGGAGAAGAAGCTGGGAGACTGAGGGCATTGCCAGTAGAAGCAGGGTAGGGAGATACAAAGAGATTTTCCCCAGCCCAAATTCTGGGGCAGTTAAGGCTGAGGAGAATTGAAGGGTAATTACAAGAAAAGTTTGAAACTTGGGAAGAGGAGAATACATTTCCTTTATTAATACCGTGGTCTGTGTGCTACCAGCCTTTTGGTGAAGTGAGACTGGCTTGTTGTTTTGATTCAGTGGTGCTCACAAGATTTAAAAGGGAAATGGCTTACAGGTTGGAAAATGGGATCACTATCTTGAAATCTTGACCAGCCCCAAAATATTTGGTCCTTAAGTTTCCATTCATGGTCTCTAAGACAGCACTCAGGCCACAGCAAAAAAAAGATCTGAACTGTGGCTTACCACAAACACCCCTTGAAATCCCAGCTAGCAGTCTGGCACTTTCTCTAGCCCACTTCTCACGTCTCCAAGCCACTCATCTATCTGCTGATCATGTTAGACATGAACAGCAGCCAGCACTGTCTCCATCTGGATTCTTGCATATGATTTTTAGAAAGGCTCCAACACAGACTCTGTTTCTTTTCTTTGTTTTTGTTTCTGCTTTGTTATTTTTTCCATGTCCGGATTCAGAGCTTGAGTGTTACTGTGGTTGCCTTTCTCACAATGACACTCTCCTAATTAATTGCTGCACTTCAGAAGCATCAATGCCTGGTTTGGGATACATGAAAATCTCAAATTTAGAACATTTATATGCAAAACTGTGCCTGAAGTTTAAAGAGGCAGCAGAGTAGAAATCCCTGGCCTAAACTTCCCTTTATGCAGGGATTTGCACAGAGTGCCAAACCAGAATCAAATTAGTTTCTTTAAGACTTAGATTTTCCCATGTTTTCTGTTACTCAAAGGTCATGATGTTTTTTATATGTCTCTGCTGTTCCTGGGTTAGTTTCCTCTTCTGCAGCAACCTGTAGGGAAGTCATAATGTAGTGTTTATGATGACATCCCTTTCGTGCTGTGGAAAGAATTTTAATGTCATGAATTCCACCTTATGACTGGAGAGATGGGCTTGAACTGGAATCTCACAATCACACAATCCGAAACTCAGTGGAATCTGAATCCCCAGCTGACCTTACATTTTAGGAGCCAAAACTCTGTTTTCATCCCTCATCTTCCAGCCTTTGAAACAGTTTAGATCTGGGATTCTCTGGCTCAAATGCCTAATGGTGGCTTCAGTGCCAGAAAAAAATGGGAAAGAAAAAACGGGAAACGTGGAGATAAATAGAATGCTTAAGTGGAGAAAAACGAATTTAAAATTTTATAACATAACAATCAACGATGAGAATCTATTTTTTTCTGTCCAGCTTGTCCAGGCCCCTCCCTGTACACAGTTCATTAGTAAAGTTTTTGGGGTTTTATGCAGACTGTCATTTCACCTCCCCACTTGTGTCTTCCACAGTGGCACAGATTTTAGCACCTCACCCCATACCATCTTTTAGCCTCAAACAAAATTACTGTGAGCTCAGGAAGAGCAGTTACAGCTCACCTTTACAAATGGGAAAACCACAGTGCAAAGAATTTAAACAGCAGACCTAGGCTCACACTGGGAGACAGCGGACGAGGAGGGACTCACTCTGCCACTCTGTTCAAATGTCTATATGATGACACCAACATTTATTGCTAAATGCTTTCCATATGATGTGCCCAGTGACCCAGAATCACTGGGTGGTTTGGTTGGTTGGGTTTTTTTTAAAGAAAAATATATTTAGAAAGAACCAGAAAATCATTGAATAGTGTACCCAGAGTCACACTCAGCCTCTGGGTACTCCTCCACAGTTCTTCTGCTAGAGTCCATGTTCAAGTTCTTTATTCAATCATTTCTTCAGAAAATTAAGTTCTGCAAGTATTTAAATTAAATTTTAACACCGTTGGAAGAAGGATAACCCATTCCTCACAGAAAAAGTAGATCTTGCTTCTCATCATGAGAAGCACGGAGCAGTGCCTCTGACCTGGGCCAGTGGTCTCCTCTCAGTGGTTGCCCCTCAGACTGGGATGACCAGGCAGAGGGCACAGCTGGACAAGAAACAGTTTACATCAGCCCCTTTTGTCCCCTTTGTCCCTAATTTCCACACTCCCTCCTTCCCACACCACCTCGATTTCTCCCTTTCCCAGCTTTAGTTTCCTTCACAAAACACCCCACAGATTTGGGACAGACCCAGGATGCCCTTCCCTGCTCCCTGTGCACTGTCCCATTCCCCAGGCTGTGTCCCCCCAGTTTGGGGGGGCCTGCAGAGAGGTTCTGGGTGATTTTATCTCACTTGGTGTCACTGGTGGGTGTGGAGCTGCCCTTGGAGGGGTCAGTGTGAGCCTCCCCTTCTCGCAGGAGGATTTTGGGGTTCCCCCACTGTTCCTCCCCACACATGGGGGTGGATGTCTCCTGGGGCAGTATCCATGTCAGGGTTTTACCTGGGCTCCCCTTCTTGCCTTTTTCTCCTTGTGCACCTCTGTCTGTGTGGAGATGAGCTTCCACCACACATTAACATCAACTTATTTTTAGTGTCACTGCTCACTTTAATGGAGCTAATTGTCAAAGCAACCCACCCAGATTCTTGTTCTAACAGTACTGAGCATCTCACTCACAAAGAAAACATGTTTTAATGTACATTTTTTCTTTTAGTCCAGCTAGTTCTTCTGCATTGCTGGAATGGGGCACTGGACACCCATTGTGTACTTCAAATTTTGCTCTCCCAGTGAGCCTGCTGCTGTCATGTAGATTTCTAATTCCTGGATACTAAATATTGTTAAAAGAGGGGTTAATTTTCCATCATATTCACATTGCAATGACTTTTATATTGCTTTAACTTTAAAATTTTCCCTTCCTTGTTTTGTTTTCCTAAAAGATATAATTCATATTGGACTCAAGTGACCCTTTTTATAATTTGCTTTTTTTTTTTTTTCTGTAAAATATCACACGCATTTCTGGTTTACTCAACTGTTTTTAGAAAAGTGATATCTTCTGCTGTCCCTGGCATGTTACATAAGTTTCAGATCTGAGCACAAAGACTCCATTTTGCAAAAATAAATGCATTCTCTTTCAGCTCACGTCCGTGGGGCATCCCAGATGTACAGCACCGTGTTTACTGTGCACTGACACAACATGGAGCTGTGCAACCCATGAACATGGTAGCTGAAAGCCTAACACACGTCCTTGATGCATCAATTAACTTCATTAGACTTGGCCCCTCGAGTGATTGTGAGTGCTTGCTTGTACAGAATGTTCCTTGCCTGCCTTTGGAGAGGGAGGCCAGCCAGAGGAACTGCCTGTTTATTTTTGAACCCATGTAAAAGTAGACCAGGAGCAGACACCTCCTGCTGCAGGCTAGACCTGACAAAGAGGTCATCTTTGTTGCACATGGCTAAGGAATCACATCCCCTGCTGAAGATCAGGGCTATTTTTAGAAACAGGATAGAACTCCTCATTCTTGAAATTGTTTTAATTTCCATCTGAAGAGTCAGACTCCATGGCTAGGGAAAAGAGGAAAAAAAAAAAATTTTAAAATTCTAGTAGGCTGCAGGGCCAGTGCGAGCTGCAAGCCTGTGTAAAAAGAAACCTGATGAAATTGCTTCTTGTGGTGCTGACAGAATTTTGTCCTGGCAGCACCAACGTGCTAATCACTATAGGCTGACAAAGAGCCATTGCCCAAGAGCAGCCCATAATGGTCATGTAAATTTTGCTTAAGTACATACGATTACAAGAAATTGCTCCGAATTTTAACACACATTGTGCTGCCCTGTTTATAGAACAGTATAGATTTACTGGCTCCATTTTCTACTGTAAATCGAAAGCCTTAGGGCTTGGGAGGAGGGAAAGGGGGAGGAAAGGAAATGTTTTGGCTTCACAGTATATAACTGCCTACGGAATCATTTTAATGTATATTAAAACCTCGTTCAGGTCTGCCACAGATGTAGTGAGTTTAAACAATCCAGTGGGGCACATTCCTCATAAAACTCTTCCCCTTCTCTGGTTCTGCAGAGTGCACTTCAGTGGATGGCCACATCTCTCCTGAAGACTCAAGAGTTCTGGTCCTGTTTTCCACAACAAGCAAAAGGAATTTTTCAGAGTTTTCAAAAGCTGCACAGGAAAATTATAAACTCCATTGACTATTACATAGTACAGGCTACAGCAGCTCTCCCAGAAATTTCTGCTTCAAGCCCAGAGCTCAGGCTGACTGAGGCCAAGTGTCCAGGCCTGGGCTGTATTTCAAACTCTCAGCTGAGAGACAAAGTACCATAATCCCAGTGGCTGAGTTGTCACCCTGTTAAAAAGGCAAATTTCTAGTCTGGATTATGTCTAACTGCAGCTTCCAGTCACTGACTCTTGTTTACATCCTGTCTTGCTGGATTAGAAAGCTATCTATTACATCAAATTGCTTTCAGGCTGTGGTATTTCTAAACCAGTGTTTGTAATCTCAAGTCATTGTCACAGCTCTTTCTAAACACCTCCCAGTTTTTCTACGTTCTTTTGCCAGGGTAGGCATCCAAGTGGATAGATGACTCCCAAAAAGCTCTCCCTGGTGCCAGATGAAGGAAAAATATTCCATTTATTTTTCTACTCAGTTGTCTGTTCCTTTTGTAACCAAAATTTATATCAGTAAAGACAGTCTCCACGTCTCTAGAACTCACAAACAGCCATTTGTTAGATTCCTCATGTTTTTTCTCAATGCTGATTTGCCTGCTGTAAAGGAATGATCACCTCTTTTTGTTCACAGGGTTTAGAAAGCACCAGTTTCAGTAAGCTCACTCTACCCTATGATCTCTGTTAATTTGTACCCAGGTTAATATGGCATCACTTCCAGTTCCAACCCCTGTTAATGCCCATATTTTTTATCTTGCTAATAGCCTTTGAGATCTCTGATAAAAACACTGAGTAGCAGTCAGCCAGGGAAAGGAGCCCATGGGATTACTACCAGCATCAGCATCAGTGGATGAAGATCCTATTTTTCACAAAAACTGCTGTAATCTTTGAGCTTTTTCTTCATTGACATGAGCTATATTGGTGTTCACTTTTGCTGGCATTGTTTATTGATTTTTCAGATGTAAAGACAGGTCATGCAGGATTACATTCTTTGTGGAGTGCTGAAAGCATTTTGTCTACACAGCTATCTCTAACCATCCACCCCGTGGTCTTGGAAAGAAAGGAAATAATCAGAAAACAGACACGAGATTTTTATGGCAGCATATTTTTCATCTTGATGTTACAATTTTTTCATTCCTTTTGGATAGTGTCACATAGCAGCCTCTCTGTGATTTTAGTAAGATCAGTGTCAGGCTCATCTTGTCCCATCCCAACGGAATTTTAAACTGTTAACAGTTTCTTATCAAACCTCTAGAGTTTCTTGGTGTCCCAGTTTCTCATAAAAAAATGTTAATTAGGCACCTGAGATCTCCTTGGACAATTATTTAAATATTCCTTGGTGCAAATTATCTATTCCTGCAAGTAAAGCTGTGGTTTCCTTCAATCACCACACTGTAATAATCTGTTGTCCGAAGAAGGGATACCTACTTTATTTTCACTGAAAAAGAGCACAAGCCTGTTGCTTTCCTAAGGAAGAAAACCCAGGTGCACTGTCAGTGCTGTACACATCTGCTTTTTCTTCACCAGGTCTGATAATTTCCCGTTCAGGATTAGAACATTTCAGTTTTGTCTCCAAGCAACCCACGGTGCTGCAGATGAAATAACTGGGAATTATTTATTCCAAATGACCCTGCAGTGGGATAAGAAGTGCCTTCCTCTAGTTGAGTCAGAGTGCTGTGAAGAATTAGCAGGAGGGAGGAGAGGGGATTTGGGAGGCAGGCAGGACTGGAAGAACAGGCAGAAGGGATGAGCTGGGACTGAGGCAAAGGCAACAGCAGATAATGGCCAAAGATATGGAGAGATATTAAGAGAAAGAATGGAAGGTTGGAATTAGCTCTGGACTGGGTTATCCTGGCACAGCCTGGAGGGAGATGGTCCCCACCAGCAAGCCCAGATCACTTTATGACTTTAAATGGACATCTCAGCCATCACTTCCACTGGCACAAGGTTAAAAATAAAGTCCAGACAAGCTATATGGCATCATCTGCTATTTTAAGCTGGGTTCCTGTTTTGTCTTTGCCCAACGATGTGAGCTCAGGCCTTGTGCTGCCAGGAGGGAATCCTGAGGCCAGAGGATGTTTTGGAGTCAGCAGCTCGACTGGTGAGTTCATCAGAGGCAGCGTGGGTGGTCCCAGGGCTGCTCAGGTGCAAGAACCTGCACCAGCAGAGCAGCCAAGAAAGGAGGCACAAAATGGAAACAATGCAGAAGAAAAAGGCAGAAAGAGCTCCCTAGGAAAACAGGGTCATTAAACAGCTAGTAGCAAAGAACTATGTGATTACTCTGCAGTTTTACAATCATTATGGAAAAAGTATGATATTTTCCCTGCTTTTGTTCCTAGAATTTAAAGTGAGAGAGTCACAGCTGTCCTAAGTGCATTTCTGCAGAAGTTTCCTCGAAGTTTAATGTGCTATTAAATCTCTACAGAAGCCTACAGACTTTCATAGCAGGGATGTACCTACTCACATCATGGGACAGAAATTGGGTTTTGGTGTTGCAATGGGCTTTTGCATTGTGGGTACTGCTATCACTTAGGTTGGGTTTTTCATTTGCTTGTTTGTATTTTATTAAATACAATGTTTGTATTTTATTAAAATGTTAATAATTAGCATATTTATTAAGATTAACATTTATATTTGTTACATCAATACCAGTATATTATTCTATATTTGTAATAATTAATAATGTATATGTAGCACTCAGAAATATAAAATTGCTGTTATGCTGGACATTAGGCAGTATAAATGGTAAGATATTTCTTCTCAAATCACATGGTTGAAGAAAGATTCTAAAGTGAAAAATGCCCTAAATGGATGACTTAAAAAGATAATATTGAAAGCCAGCCTGGAAAGTGGAAGGAAATTAGAGGAAGCTACTTCTTTTCATTTTCCTAGAAGGAGCAGTTGGTCACTGATGTCCTGGTAAAAGGATGCAAGAGCTCATATTTTGATGAGTTTTGATGTTCTTTCTCTGTATTGACAAGGACAAACAGGATTTTCTGAGATATAAAAGATTCTACAACACAGGGTAGATTCTGATTTTACTTCATGTTTATCACTTTCCTTTGTTAACTGACTGAAGAAGAAACATTAAGCAATTAAACAGATTTTACTTTCATGAGGAATTTTAAGTGTACATGGAGTCAGGCAGGGATATTTATGTATAAGAAAATGTCTTCTGCATAATTTAAAGATTTTGGACATTCTTCATTCATCATGTTTTGAGGATTTTTCTTTCCTCTTAGGCAATGTCTACAGATGAACTTGTGACTGGAGTAAATCAGAGTGAAAACCACAAAGATGCTTTAATCACTTTACCTACAAGTTAGGACAGGCTTTGCACCTGGCACCTACATGAGAGAAATAATGTTTGGCTTTTCTCTTGTGTCCAAGTCGTGTGTCCACTGTAAGGTGCTGTACAGTCACTGAAGGGAGCTGCTAGAAAATTATCCACTGTCACATTATTTTAGAAACCCATCTCAGGAGGACTGAAGCAGCAGCAGGAAGGGTCCAGTCCTCCCCTTTGATTAGAGTGATCACAAGAGACAAATGACTCATCTCTGTACACCCAACAGATGATGTCTTGCCAAAAGCAAGTATTTGTAGTGATTAAACCCACTTGTTTTGGTCTTTCTGCCTTTCTTTTTCATTAATTTTATATCAACCCCTGTCTCCTTGCATTGGCCAAGACCATTACAGGCACACAAGACACTGACTGTTGCAGTTGGCTCCTTGTGTGTTGTTTTGGAAGGTGCAACAATTATATTCCTAAAATAAAAGAGACAGGATTTATAAGCCAGAACACACAAGGGAAATCCACTTTCCTTGAAAGGCTTGGCTGCTGTTTAAGTTGCCTCTGACACAGTTACATAAAAGACCTACTTTATTTTTCCACTTTCTGAGTCAGAAGAGCTTTGGATACAATTTACAGTGACCCTACAAAATGTATGGAGCCAGACTCCCAATGAGACTTGAGGTACACACAGAAATTTAAATTCTAACATAAAATTCACTTTGCAGGGGGAAAAAAAAAGTGGCTAAGATAGTAGCCAAGGATCCAGGAGACATGGATTCATTTCCTTGCTCTGCCACAGACTTCCTATATGACTTTGGGGGAGTCATTTAATCTCTGCATATCACTTTTCTGTGGTAAAACTTTCTGGATGTCTCTGAAGATAAACACATTAGGACAGATGCTCTGAAACCAGAACCTTTCTGTCTGCTGAGGAAAATAGACAGTTTCTAATCAAATGTTATTTCCATATACAAACATTTAATTTATAGCAAATCAGTTGAAAAGGACGTCTCTCCCAAACTGTCAACACCATGCTGAAGATCAAAGATTAAAACCTTGTTTCCTGCCCACCAATAATTCCATCTGCCCAGAGACTCGAGACCAAAACAAAGCATTTAGAAACCATCCCTCTCCCACACCTTCTCCCCAACAGGACCCACTTTTCTCACCTCTATCCTGTGAGTGATATCCCATCACCCTGAAGTGTTTCTTAAAAGACAATTGTTGCCATAAATCCAGGAGACAGAGGAATACTGAGTTGTTTAATCAAAAGGACCAAAGATCTCCCAAGGAGAGCTGTCATTGCACAACTGTACCCCCACATCCCTTTCTTCTGGGCCAATGACTCTTGCAGCCACGAGCTTCTGCTGGTTTTAACAGGCTGGGGATGTAAGAGGAAGATGCTGTCCCTCCTGTGGGAAGGACAGGGCTGGCAGGATCTCTTCAGTTCATTTTGCTGAGCAGAAGCCCCTGGATACAGCCCAAACTCTGGGCTACTGAAATGCTCCTTTACTTGTCACTCCCTTTCAAATCATACATGAGGTAAAATTCCTATATTTTAACAATTTTTAAGATGTTTGAATATTTCACATGAGTTAGCTCTTCCTAACATAATATGCAATATTCTTCTTCTTTTTTTTTTTTTTTAGATGAGGAAAATACTGTCTCTATCACTTACTTTTCCAAATATTACTAAAACATTACCCTCTACAGAAGGAGATTGGTGATAACACTTGAAGGTGAAACCAACTGTTCTTTGCTGGACTTCCAGATTACATACTTGAGGAAATAAATACACATCAAAAGCAGAACGACATTTTTACATTTTTGCACACCTCTTTAAAATTAACTCACTCCATACAAAAACAGAAATCTCAATTATTTGGGTGATTGACTTTTTTGAAATGAAGTAGAACCATAACCTGGGGTCAAGGGATACTGATGAACAGACAACTTAATTTAGAAATCCCTTCTGAAAAGATCTTCTAATTCAGACAGAAAATTCAAGTTTTCTAAATGACCTGGATTATGCAACTGAAGTTTTTGCACTTCTTATTTCGAGTTTCCATTAAACTTGAAGGTTAAGCTACCTCCATGTCTCTCTTTCTCCTGTGAGGTTGTTTTCATTCTCAGTAAAAGGCAGAGGTGGGAATGATAAAGGGAAGACACAGAATGATCTGTGTGCCCTGGTAGAAAAGCTGCTCTGTGGCAACCTTTGAAAAAAGAAAAAAAAAAACAACCCAACCCAAAACCAGCACTAAGGATAAAGCAAATCTTCTCTAGGGAGAAAATTGAAGGGTTCACTCCCAATGCAAGAGCATCTGATTAGATAATGATGAGAGTGGGAGAAGGTTGATGATTTCTAAATCAGATGTGGTTTTGAACAACTGCTTGGACCAAACTGGATCTTCCAACAGCACGTGGATAAACTTGGAGTTAAAATACTTGTCCAAAAACTGAGCAACTGGTTTCTGCTGCCTGATTTAGCTCAGATTCTGTGTATAGTCTATGGCATGTCATATGTTCATTTTATGCCATTTTATGGGCATTTTATGCATGTGTAAAAATGAGAAGATGTTATCCTGCTTTACAGAGATGTAACAAGCTAAATCCATAAAAGCCAAAGGAGTTCAGAGGAGTAACTAGATTAAAAACCAATATAATTAACCAATATTGCCAAATACCAGGGTTGGGAAAAAGCAATGAGGCACTACAAACTGAATTATGATATGGACTCCCAAGACAATAAATAAGGATCCTCTTAACTAGGGTGTTAAACATTTTAACAGCTGGTCTAGAGGCTGCAGGGTGGCTGAAAAGTCCTCAACTTGCAAATTGAGAGACTTAAGACATTTTAATATTTCTTTATATATTGAACTGGGTTGACCTATTCCTGTAATTTATTGGGCATGGGAGAATGGATCTGGACACAATAAGGACTGACCTTCCCATAATTTCCAGTGAATCCAAGGCCTTTTCACAGAATTTTGATTAACTGTTTTAATACTTTTAATTTCCCACGCCTCTTGACTTCCAGGCTACACTTGTGACTGGAAGCCAAAATGCCATGAGAAAAAGCTCACTTTTAATTCTAACACTGGTAGTTCTAACACTGCCAAGCATAAGGCCTACAAACCACAGGGGAAAACTCCTTCCCATACAATCCACTGCCCAAGAATATCCAATAAGTTTGGGATAAGAATTCAACCTTTAAACATTAATACAAACCAAAGCTCTCAAATATTTCGGAGTCAGCCCTTTTACTAGTTTTTATCCAAAAGTAGAAAGCACTCCCATTAACCATTTTAAATGTTTCTTTCAGATGCCAAACCCAAGAAGCAAATAATTTATTCAATTTATCCATCTGCTTAGTGTTTAATCAGCATATTGTTACCTGTTTGGCACAGGGCTGCAGTAAACTAGTGAAGTTTCTTGATGCCAGTCAGATTCTGCATCTGAGGACTGGTTCTGCATTTGAGGACTGTTCCTGCATGAATTCTGTTCAGTCTCAAGCCAAATCCCATGTGCACAAGCACTGTCCACACAGTCATGTTACTTCTCTCTTTCCAGGGAATCCAGGTTGCCTCTGGCTGCTCAAGAATGGCTGCACTAAGGTTCATCTGACACCATCTGGCAAGGGAGAAGCCTCCAACAGTGGCCATAAATAGATGCTTAACTGGAAAAGCCAAGATCAAATTGTACTATACTTTCTCCAAATGCTCTCCCAGTCTTAAGATAACTTCTGAGTCTGAGGCAGTCTGTCCAGTTAGTCACAGAGCTCTTCTCCTCAGTATGTTTGTCCAGTCTTCTTCTGAAGCAATGAGCTTCAAGTTTGTTAGAGCTCTTTGCATCAGGGACTCCCATGTGTCTGTCACACCCAGTATGGGGAAAGCAGTACTGACACATTCATGTGTTTATATATTCATCTCTTTAAAGTGTATCTCAATGTAAATGACATGTTTACAGTCACATTCAAAGATGTGAGCAGCTAAGGGACCAGTTAACAACATTCACTTCAAAGCATGGGTGTAGCTGCTCTTTAATTACCTGCAGTGACCATTTGTGCTGCTGCCAGGGCAGCTGCATTGGCCAGGCTTGCAGCACAGGCTGGGAGAAAGCTTGAAAGGAAAATTAAACCCATTTTGGAATCTGCTGATAGCTCATCAGGGCTCTGGTATGCCAGTACTACATCATGAGCTGTTCTCAAGCTGAGTAGTTACAACTACCTTACAACACTATCAGAAGAATTTCTGGTAGCTCCTGCTCAGCAGATCTGCTCAGAAATAGCTGCTATAAAGCAAATGACTGACTTTTCTTGGGATCTGTCCCATGCCAGTGAATTAATCATCTCATGCACCAAAAAACGATGATTAACTCCATTGTTGTCCTACTCCCAGTGCAAAGTTCCCTGCTTTCCTCTTTCTTCTCTAACAGCATTTGTGTATTGAGAATAAAAAGTCATAGAGTCCATAAATTATTTCAGCTTTGTCTGATCTTGCTGGAGGAGCACTGAGCAATTCTCCCACAGGATGAACAGGGTGCCCAGGGTGGTGGGGAAATCACCATCCCTGGAATTGTTCAGGAAACAACTGGACAATGCACCCAGTGCTCTGGACTAACTGACAAGGTGCTGTTCAGTCCAAGGTTGGACACGATGATCTTGGAGGTCTTTGCCAACCTTAACGATCCTATGACTCTATAATATCAATCCATCTCAGATTTTTTTTTTTTTTAAGAAGCCTACAAAATCAGCCTCAAGGGTCCCTGCTCTCTAATTCCTTCTTTGGTTCCTTAAATACCAAAGGCTTCTATTCCACACAGATCCCCCTGGATTTGTGTGCAGACAAGATGCTTTGCTGGGTCACAGTTTGAGACAGCATGCAGCTGTTCCAAGGTGCTGACCAGTTTGGGAGAGCTGCTAAAAGCATGGATGAGATACTCCCCTTCTTCTGCTGGGTGTGGCAAGTCCTTTCAACCCTCTTCCTCTTCTTCCCTCCATGCTCTTTTACCAAAAGGATTCCAACTTTAGGATCATGAAGTTCCTATTCCCGTCACAACTCTAAGGATTTAAAATTCATTTTCTGGTTCTCTGCAATCATGCTTCTCATCCTGTGCCAAAGTAACTCTTTGGGAATGTCCAGAACATTGACTCCCACACTATTTTTTCATTGATGCAATTTTTTCTGGTTCAAACTTTTCAAGGTTTTCACATTAATTTAAAAGTTGTATGTCACATTCATATTGCTGGACTCTTAATTTCCAGTCTGCTGGGAGCTTTCCTCACGGAAAACACATAAAATATTTGATCTCTACAATACTTATAAATGCTTTCACCCTCCTCTTTCCCTTCTCTCCACTACCACCTTGTGTCAGGTTTTGGTGTGTATGTGTGGCAGTGTGAGTGATCATCCCTACATAAAGAAAAATGTGTGTAAAAATAAAAGCTGATTCCCTGTATTACTGAAATCAGTGGCCATAGACTAGGACAGGTGTGTGTAGATAGGAAGAGTGAGCTGTATTTATTGTCCAAAGGCAGCAAAACCAAAAATGTTTGTCTTTCTAAAGGGCAAACCCTTGAGGTTTTGTATTTGCACTTTGAAAATGAAAGAAACAACAAATATTTGGGTGCAATGAAAGAATAGAAGGCCTGGATTGGCTTTTGTCAGTTCAGTACTTCATGGCAAAGCAGGTGATGCTCCTGGGAGCCTGTGGTGCTGAGCAGCCTCTTCAGCCTGGCCCTTGGGCTCTTGAAGGAGAGGAGCAATCTGACTGGTATTGCACCTTTGTGAGTGAGATTAGAAAGGGAGGCAAATCCCAGTTTGCAGATAATCATGATCTCTGTGTGCCCTTCAAAGAGCTGAGCACACCATGCTGGGAGTGCTTGGGAGCTGAGTTGGGAGGGGACTGTGTCACCTGTGGCCTTGCCTCTCTTGTTATATATAAATATAAAATATAAANCCTTCTTGGACTTACAGTCATCAGGGGTTTAGGATTGAGGGATAAGGTAGAAGAGTTAATTGCTGCAGCACTGACAGGTCCTTCCTGGGCTTTTGTTTGGTTTTGGTTTATTTTAGGTTTTGGGATTTTTTTTTTTAACACGGCTTGGGGCTTTCTTTTTTAATCAGCTTTCTAGAATGTCTAGTGCTGAGAGATGTACTTATCCATAATGATGAACACATGGTTTATGCTGCTTAGGTATTATGTATCATGTATTTCACAGGGGCATATTGTTTTAGGTAAGTGATGCAGCCTTTTTTTTTTTTTT